>JAJSOF020000019.1:124333962-124423962 GCA_025594305.2 Periplaneta americana | reverse complement strand
TTCTTCCATGGCTGACAACTGTGCAACATGGCAACGCAGAGAACACAACAGGTGACTACTCTCACAGAGCAGCAATTTCTGCTCACGAGACAATACCTGAAATTGAAAAGAAAGTATTTCAATTAGTTGTATGTGACCACATGACGTGGGAATCATCTCTATCTGTCACCCACAAACCTTACATTTTGTGCTGAGCATGCTAACACTTGCCCACTTATGTTTATCAACTAACATTTCACATTTTTCCATATAGCTTAAAACAAAGTAAAGAATGTATGAACTGCACGTGTTCTGAGAAGATCGCAGCATCTATATATATAATTTGAACTGGTAATGGAAATTATGGAAAAATGGCTGAACAGATTTTAATAAATGACCCCTCATTTTGAAGCCTGGAACCCATAGTTTTTCAGAAAAATAGTAGTTTTCAGTGAAATTTAATTTTCCTACATCATTTTCCTATTTTCCAAAATTCATCAGTCGTCAGTTTTGAGAAATAATGGCTTTTCAGAACAAAACAAAACACAAACACACTACAATAAACAATAGGCTATTACATGAAGGCCATGACTTGCAGGATTGCTGACATATTTAGAGTTAAAATTCAATTCAGTTAAATAAATTAAATAAGGATTATTACCGAATTAAATTGATACAGAAATAAATATAATAATTGGTTATTAAAAACTTTAAGACTTACTGAAAATAATTTACAGGTCTGATTCTGTGGTGTGTAATTTTCTGAGTACAGCTGTGTATTGGATATTAAAATCTACAAAACGTGAGATGGTTTGATGACATTATTACCATTAGAAATTAAATATTATTGTAGTTAATGCCATTATTTTTCATTAATTATACATATTAATGCTATATTGATGATATTAAAGTAAAACGTTTTGGTGTTATGTAAGTAGATGTAGAGTACCGTAAAGCAGGGTGACTTTGAACGCCGAGGTGACTTTGAACAGTAATTTAGCGCCTTTCTAAATTAAATGCTATACCCAATTGCGATAAAACTGTTTAAGTTGTCAATAAACTAGTTCAGTTCTTTCGCAATAGGGTACAGCATTTAATTTAGAAAGGCGCTAAATTACTGTTCAAAGACACCTCAGCGTTCAAAGTCACCCCACTTCACGGTATCTTAAATTAGATCTTCATTTCTATAAATTTACTGAGTGGCGGCTATTATATAAATAAAACTACAATATTTACGTAAGATAATATTTTTATAGTTATTAATCAAGTGGGGTTGGGTCTTTTTCATATACTTAATAGCAGTGTGGTGTAGATATTTATATACGTCATTCTCCTCGGTATTAGCTCGAGAGAGAGCAAAAATTTCAGTTCCTAAGGAAAGACCAAAAGGTATTACTTACTGATAAAATAAGAGGCCTACAAAATTTTGTAGTCTCCCGATCATTTCAGCAAGATCTCTTAGCAGGATAAAATGATTTTACTCTGTACATTTAAAGCTCTACATGCAGCAGCTATACCAAGATGCTATGTCTATTGTTCGAAAGCATGGCAAACCTGACTTTTTTTTTTTAACTTTCGCCTACAATCCACAATGATCTGAAATACCTATTGCTTCACTTCCACATGAAAAACCCACTGATCGTCCTGACATTGTTACTTGCGTTTTCGCGTTGAAACTCAAAAACTGAAGGTGGATAGGTTCAAGAAAAAGTACGTGGCATAAAAAAAAAAACATTCAGAGGGAGTATGCTTCATTATTATGGAGGCAAATAACTTTCAAAATATCTGGTATTCTTCATAGAAAAAAAATCTGAAAAATTTTTATTTCAACGTCTAATGAACTTAGTTTGCAGCATTTGCTGCACAAGCCACTAGTTAATTATAAACATAACTGTAACTCACCATGAGATGCATGGCAAACCCTCTACATCTCTCAATAGCAGGTGGTCCCAGATCTTTGGATGGATTCTGAAGGGAGGTATTCAGCAACGCCAATCTTGCTATAGACCTCAAGAAGTAAGTTTCACAGCCCTCCCAAACTGACAAGAGCAGGCCATCCACACGCCTGTAAGATTGAAAACACACATGCAGTAATATTCCGTACAGATCCCTTTCCACTACTAAGGTTGGAATTTAAAGTTGCCAAGAAAATTCAATTAAAGACACCGGAACATTAACAAATACTTAAAATTTGTGTTCAGATTTATGCTGTTATATTAAGTGCTTGATCCTAAAAATACTGACAGACGTATTGGATATATTTCGTCACCTTTAAGTTATTTTTTGGCTTTTAAATGGGTGCTCCACAGAATACTGGAATGCGAGTTAAAAAAAAATCCCAAAACTTTTTTTTTTTTTTTTCAATTTAAAAGTATACCGTCCTTAGAATGTTATGGATACTGTTTTGAAGATTTCCACAATGATAAATCAATTTACTATGAACAAAATAATAATTACGAAAATAATACAAAGCATTGGTATGTAAAATACAGTGAAACCTCTCATTTACAGACATCGAATGGATGTAACAATCTGTCCACATCTGGGAGGTGTCCTTTATTGGGAGGGAGGCTCCCCAATCTCACAGTAAATTTATAATATGCATTATGTATCCCTTCACGATTTAAATGAAATGTATTACTGTAGTTTAATTCTAAATACAGTATACTACAGTAAATTCTTTGCAAATTTGAACAACAGTAGATAAGACCGAAAAAAGAAAACATAGTACTGTGCCATGCAATTTTATTCTAGGTCTAAAGTTAAGCAATACTATAATATACAGTTTTCAACTTAACCTTTACGTTCAGGTGCCATGTCTCTGGAAATCGAACAACTGATTGAAGTGAAGAGAATAATCCTACTAACCCTAACCCTATCATGTGTCGAATACAATTTCACGATCGCTGAAACCTTGGACCATCAGACAAATTTATGACTTCATTTATCCACCCGCTTCCAGCTAACAAGGGGTAGCCGGCTGGGCTAGTGGTAGTCTACAAGACCTTTACTGTCTTCTTTCATGTTAAGGAATTTCTGTACAGTTCTCAAAACTAAATTTTCCATTTTTGTAACACATTAGGTCTTGAAATCCAACTTCTGTCTGCAGTCAGGAGGTAAAGCAAGCTTTAGGATTGTGAAACAGCTGTCCATGTCCGTGTCTGAGAGTGTCCGTAAACGAGAGTTAAATTTATCATTATTTCTATATTATTTCAGTTGGGACATAAAAATCTGTCCGTATATGAGGAGTGTCCGTATCTTGGAGGTGTCCATAAGGAGAGGTTTCACTGTATATTTTATATGTTAATCAGGATCTTATCACTTGGTTCAATATTAAGGTAACACTGTAAGAACAATTAACTTAGATACAGAACTACGAAAGTGTGCGAACTACTATTTTTAACAGATGAATCCCTTTAAAAACTTTAATTCCGACACAAAGAAGAGATTAGAATAATGTACATTATGCTCACACAGTCTGATAATTCTGCGCAATTATTCTGCCTAACTTTGTGAAAAAATTAAATTCAGTTAGGAGCAAATACTTCTGAGAAAATAGCACTGTAAATAAACACATAATTTTTTAACCTTGTAACTAATAATATAGGAACATTTATACATTTATAAAGCCATAAAATAAATTAAACTCAGCAATGATCTAACAGCTGAAAAATATTAATATCACATTGGGTTGTGTAAAGCAGGCAATAAACATATTTCAAGTAACATTTTAAATATTTCAACGGAGCACATAGGCCTACGACAATTAGCACAATATTCAGGTTCTATAACATTTCATTTTTGTAATAACTTATGTCAAGACCGTAGGACAGTTTTCTCAGAGAAGCTATTACAAAAATAATCAGGATTCTAAAAGAATACATAAACGACAAAATAAATAAAATGCCTTTGTTATACAATACCAGTTTTTGAGATGTTGAAATGCTGCTCGCAGGTCTATGGGTGGTATCGTAAATTCACTCAAGCTTTCTTCATCTGGATTCCAGTACGTCAGTCCAGTACGATATGACACTCCCATTTGCTGCAGTGTTCGGAACAAATCGGCAAGAGCTTTTCGCTTCTGTTGCAGGAAGTTCTTAGCTTGTGATTTTTGTTTAGCTTTCGGTAAGTCACTTGACACTTCCAAGTTCTTTAAATGGTTCGATACTTCAATAATTTCAGTGATGAGACCGTCAACTGACTGCACGTGTTTGGCATATGAAGTGTTCAAAATGATTTCCTGACAAAGTTTACGGGCTTTCATGAACAGCGATCCAGAGCGACGTAGCAGAGAGCCTTCATTCTTGTCTCCATTACTTTCCATGGTCAGTTTCTGAAATAATGACAGTAATAATAATAATAATAATAATAATAATAATAATAATAATAATAATAATTTATTTATTTACTAATATTTATTGTGCTGTACAACAGCCTAGGGCCAATAACAGTTCAGTACAAGATAAAAGTTAGCACAAGATTTACAGTGCACAAGGAGTAACAAATGTGCATACAAATAATTATTAAAATTACAGACAAATAAATAAACAGTAATGACAAAATGAATACTGGGTGTTCATTTCAAAGTGTGTCATGATGTCACTGTTGTTGGGTCACCGTTTGAAGCGAGTTTCAGCTTATATGTTAGAGAAGTTAAAATTATTTAAGGCGTTCTTCAATCTGAACTTGAGACATAAAAACGTGTACGGCATAACTTGAACGTCGTAGCAACAGATGGCAATCTGTACGGTCTGTGTGCTACCATAACCTCTTTCGAACTGTGTTTTTTTGGCAAGTCGTACACAGGGTATTTGTTATCATCGGTTCGTCAACGGTAACATTCCACAACACAAATCAAATGCTCTGTGTCCATGTTGACCGTCGAAGTTAATGTCAACAAATACGTAAGTAATCGTCTTAACCCTCTCCCCATATCCCGATAGTACGTATTTCCAAACAGTTCACATTCCTGCCACTTTGTCCTTACCGTACGTATTGGTACATACTCTTCAGAATGAACATCACCTTGATTTTGCTTCGCACTTGCTAGGCAACTTCTCTGCCTCATAGGTTATACACCTCTGTGGAAGTGTAGGAAGATTGAATTCTCTAGGCTCATCGACTAGCCACATGACGGCATACAGCGAGCCATGACACACTTTGAACTGAACACCCAGTAGATACCAAAATACAAATAATACATACAAATAATTATTAAAATTAGTACAGTGAGATAATTAAAATAATGGCAATTAATAAAATGAATTACAAATGAATTAATGAAATCATATAAATGAAGACTGGAATCATATAAGTAGTATCGTAAAGATATGCAAATGACGAGAATAGTATGATACGTATCTCAACAAATGGCATAAATTAATAAAACTGACATAAAAACTCAAAAAGTATATACTACACATTAAATGGATCCAAGTTCAATCCATGCAAATTAGCATATTTAATACATCTGCAGACCGGAGAGAGAGATTTAGAATTCCTATTATAAAACATTTTATGAAATCTTAAACCCTTAGCAGGAATACGAAGACTGATATTGCTTATGAATGATTCACAATCAATATCACCCTTAATGACTTTACAAAAAAATAAATAATCAAAATCCTGACATCTGGTAAACAAACTACTGCAATTTAAATATTTGCAATTAATCTCATATTTATAATCGGAATTTGGTAAAAATCTATAAGAACGCAAGGAAATAAATTTTCTTTGAATATTCTCCAATTTAGCAGAGTCAGTGGAAGAAATGGAGTTCCATACAACAGATGCTTATTCAAGCTTGGATCTAACCAATGTAATAATAATACAGTGATTAAAGTTCTCGTTAACACTTTGTTAAAATCATAAAATTTACTTAGTCTTACGTTAAAAAAGTGTTAAAATTGTTAAAAATACCTTCGACAGACGGCCTGTTTCAACGCTATGTCACGTCATCTTCAGTGTCTCTTGAACCACTGGTGATCTTGACTCTATGATGTGCATTTGTCGATGGCAGGGGTGGGGGTGTGTTGTTCCTATGGTGGGGGCTGGCTGTTTGTGTGTTATGATGTATTATGACGTCGAATAATGTGTGTGTATTGAACTGCAATTGTGTGTTAAGTATATATTGTGGGTATGCTATTGTATTCTTATATATTTCTTACTGTTGCAACTTCATTCAGAAAACTAAAATACAAGATAGCATACAAAACAAATAACACAACACAAAAATATCTAAATAATCACATTAAATATTCAAATAAATATAATTGAACTGGAGTTTACAAATTGAAATGCAATAGTTGCCCACATTTTTACATAGGACAGACAGGAAGATCCTTTCACACAAGATATAATGAACATATTAAAGCTATAACCAAACCCTACATCACATCAAATTATGCAGACCACATTATCAACAATAATCATGACTACAATAGTATAGAAACAGATATGGAAATTTTACACATCACACCAAAAAGTTCACAATTAAACATCCTAGAACAGTACGAAATATATAAGAATACAATAGCATACCCACAATATATACTTAACACACAATTGCAGTTCAATATGCACACATTATTCGACGTCATAATACATCATAACACACAAACAGCCAGCCCCCACCATAGGAACAACACACCCCCACCCCTACCATCGACAAATGCACATCGTAGAGTCAAGATCACCAGTGGTTCAAGAGACACTGAAGGATGACTTTGACATAGCGTTGAAACAGGCCGTCTGTCGAAGATATACCTTATAAATTTTTAACAATTTTAACACTTTTTTAACGTAAGACTAAGTAAATTTTATGATGATAATAATAATAATAATAATAATAATAATAATAATAATAATAATAATAAATGTAATTTATATTATTCAGTTACACTGCAGTTCTTTGTACGAACAGAGTGCAGAAAGTAGTATAGGCCTACCCTTGAACATTTTTCCATTTACACCAAAGGAAATGAACAATACAAGAGAAAAGAAAGTGATGTATTGACTGCCTGTGAAAACTTAGAAATTCAGTATAGGTGGTATGGACATCTTACCTTCAGCTTACTATTTGAAATAAAATTAAGGGGGTCCAATAAGCATTGGTATGTCCTGTGATGCTGATGGCGCTGTGGTCTGTCCCAGATTCCTACATTTTCATCACTTGTTGGATTTGTTAGTGCACTTACTACTGGCTGATTCAGGATATCCTATTGAAAACAAAACATAGACAATTTAATTAATAACACGTCATAACTTATCATAAATACTGATTTAATCTCATGAACTTCCTCCTTTCCCTCACACAATCACTGTTTTCCAATGGCTACAATTCAATTTTATCTTCTTATTGACTGGATAACAATTAATCCATTCACAAGACATTGTGGTTTTTCAACTGTTTGCAGACCACTACTGTCATCTGTTGATAATGTACAATGAGAGATATAATAGTTGAGCGGCTCAAGTATTTTACAAGTCAAATAATGCCATACTGTGTATGCTACGTGATGACATATTCACTTCGCTTTTCTGTTTAAGTATTACAGTATATGTTGAGAAGGAATTAAAATTGTAGCCTCTTCTGAACTGTGCTAGAGATCTTGAAACATTTTCGCCTGCTCAACAATATAATTATGTTCCTTACTCTACATATAACACTAGGTACACTTGATGTTAAAGGTGGTTTGAAATAAATACGTGTTTACTGAGTTCAGTTCTATAAGAATCATTCTGTACATTGAATAATTTCAAGGGAAAAATTGTTCGGGGCCAGGTAATCATCTTGTGACCTTTGGCTGTGCGTGCCAATGCTCTAACAACTGAGCTACCCAGGAACTTCACCTGACACTGTCTCGATTTTTCCCTTTATATCCACTGACACTGGGCTGACAAGACACCAGAAACCCACATCAAGTGCACACAAACTGTGTGTGACTGTATAATTTAACCTGGCTATTATTGCTATGTGCTGTTTAGTTATTTCTATTTGTGGATAGATTATGGAATTGTGATGCAAGGTATTCAGGGGTTGATGTGTGCAAAATCTGATAGAGAAGAGAAAGAGAATGGAAACTGCGTCTGTCAGCTAGCCGGAGCCAAGACAATTCATTGAAGGCTGTTAGATATGATCATAGAGACAGAAAATGCATATAAACCGAACACAGGCATTATGGACACGCTGTAATTCTTGGGTCAGGTCATGGCTGAGATCACTTAATAGAATGTCGTGGTAGTCGAACTGTGGCATGATGAGTGTCTGAACTAACATAAATATCTTATGTTTTGATTTGGACATATACACAAAATATTCATCTTTCCATTCCTTGCTGATCTGGCAAGGAGAAGCATTCATTTCAACCAGAATGTATGAAATACAACAACTACACTAAAGTACAGTACTAATGTTTCAATTGACTTGCATAGGATTGAAGGGGAAATTATTATTCAGCAGCTTTCTCTCCCTGATGATAACAACATTGAAAATTCACGTAACAAGGAACGAAATTAACTTCAATCATTGACATGACATGTCAAATTATTTAGTACTAAGAACATGATGTATTATTGGCACAGATAGTTACCTGGAATTGTTTGATATGCTTATGAAGTGTCTTGTGCACTTTATGTATGGCTTCCTTGATAGCCCAGTGGCTAATATCATCCCAGCGGAAAATTTTCACGCAGTCTTTCAACTTCTTTTCAATTGGAGTCCTCAGTTCTCTAATTTTCGCTGCTACAGTTTCCGAGAACTGAGAATAATAGCCATATATATTCCAGAATATGCTCATTAGCTCATCTGTATCAAAAGGATGAAACAAGTGTTACACTTTGGACATCAATCAAATTACTCTAGTGGTAACTTTTTGTAGAGTACAATTCATTTTTATACTACAATGCTGACAAAATCAACAAAGAAATTCAATGAGCGAATAAGAAATGCAAACATATCCAGGGTTGCCAAACGTCCGAGATTTTAATAGGCAGTTGTATAATGAAGAGACATGTCCCATGACCCTTGTAAATTATTTACAGATCGCAAATTATCTTGTATTTTAAAACTTACAGTTGAATCATTTAAATTATGGTAAACTGAATGTTGGTAGTAAATGAATGAACATTTTCAATGATACGGACAGCTTCAAATCACTTTGAACATGCGTTAACCTGATTTAATAAGGTAGAATTCTTTATATCAATCTTCCTACCATGTGTTGCAAATTATTTTTAAAATTGTCTGATTAAATAAGAACTTAATAGAGATGGTGTCTGAAAGGAACAGATAGTTATATTTTATCTTGCAGATGAATTTTGTAAAATACAAGGGAATGTATAAAGTGAAAAATTAGTTTAGTCAAAACTGATTACAAATACCATACCGATAATATATTTTTGTTGATTGAGTTAGTTCATTTATATGTCTAGATGTTCTTTCTATCCCTCATTCTAATCTGAGATTTCTGGCAACTGTAAATTTAAGGGAAAGGAAGATAATACCCTATGCAAAATCGATCAAACATTTTCTGCAATATTTCTAGTATTCCTTGCTGTAAAGAATGCCAAAAATATGTTGCCAATATGAATTGAAAATTGAAATTATTTACAAGCTGTCCATAAGTAAATGAAGAGTAGGTACTGGCATTAAGGAAACAGTAAATGTAAAAAAATTAAATTAATATCTAGCAATAATAATAAAGTGATGTTTTAATTATGAATTAATCTCTTCCCTTACTATACATTTTACCAGTTTTGTGAAAAAAGTGTCATATTTTTTTATTTTCGTAAAGAGGTCATTTAATATTGCAGAATCACTGTACATCACTAATTTTCTTACATACTTAAAAAATCACTATGAAAAATTTAAGATTAATAAATTTTCAAGTTTCGGGATAATAAAATTAATTCCTACATTCAAAACGATTCTTAAAAAAATAATTACAGGAATCTTTACATGAAATTTAGAAATATCGAATTTATAAACATTATTTTTTTTTAATAATTTTTTTCTGGCTGTTTTTTTTATATACTATAATGAACAAATTGTTCTATATAAACTTTTAACTCTTTTATAATCACTGATTAACTTTACACCTTCTTTACTGTGTTAATTTTTTAGGAAATTATCTGGCTGACTAGTTTCGAAGTGTTATCTTTCCATTGTCCAAAGCTTGCTTGTAAAGTTAATCAGTGAAAAAAGAAATACATTAATTTACTGCTACACTGATACTCAGACTAATATCCACACAAGCTAGTATAAAATGGAAAAAAGTATAGATATTTACTTTTATGAACCATTTTCTGCAAATGAACAATATGACAATGGAAAGTAAACACAATATTCAGTCTAGCTTCAAACTCCCCAAGTGTTGACTGCTCCATGAATTTCTGCAATGATTTGATCAATTCTTGTGTAGAAGGTACTTCTGCAGAATCTTCTTTCTTATCAGTTGATGTGAAAGATTCTACTAGGGAATAAATGTAGAACCACCATTTTGACGCTGCTGCTTTCGCCCTTTGAGACAAAAGAAATAAACATTACAAGTCTTTACTAAGAGTATTGATACAAAGACATAGAGACCCAGAAAGATGAAGAGATTGAGAAGGAAAGGGAAGGGAGAAAGGTAGGTAGTAATCATTTGGCTACTTAAATTTTTTTTTCTATATTCACACAAATAAGGAAGGAAATTCTTTTATAATATATATAGGTTGGATAAAAAGTAATGGCAACACTGCTGTCACGTGACAATGGTGCGTTATTGATTTTTGCCAGCTTTTAACATGAACAAGAGACGTTCAGATGAGTAATAATTATAAAGCGGAACTTACCACTGTCAATCTATTGCAGTGTTAGAATGTTGACTTTTTTAAATATCTGCAAAGATTATGTTTACAAAACTAGAGCAACGTTCCTGGATCAAACATTGAAGTGGCACGAGGTCGTGAAAAAATCAAGAATGATTCCAGACTCATCATAGACTGGGGATGACAGACGTATATCACAGTGGCCGCTGGGTTAAAACACAGAAAAACTTTTGGAAGTGCAATGTTGAAGATGATGATATTTTTGTTTTGAAATTTGGGGTCAATACTGCACCACGATGAGATTTCAAGGCAGACGGTAAAACGGACTACTACTTCAGGTTCCTGCATAAACCACCTTCGTCCAGCTATAGACGACGACAAGGGGGTACAGAACCCCATCATTCTTCATGATAATGCAAGGAGTCAAACTGCTGAAAGCTGTAAAAGGAATCTTGCGTCGCTGGCAATGGGAGATTCTGGAACATCTTGTTCACCCGATATGATCCATGCGAAATACTGATCTATTTCACCAAAGTGAAAGAATTGGTTCCCGGACAATACAGAGATGAACTTATCCGTGCTTTAGGGTGGTCAATATGGAACATCAAAAAGATGGATGCGCTGATGGGTACGACGTTTTCCAAACATTTGGCAAAAGGTAATAAATAAGGGGGTGACTATATTTCAAATTTTACCCCGTGAATAAAGCCATGTCAGAAATATCGAACTGTTGCCATTACTTTTTATCCAACCCAAGTAATAACTGATAAGAATGACAAATGCTGCAACAGAACAGTACACTATAATGGCAGATTATTCTTATGGAAAGTAAGCTCTCAGTTGACATTCACATTAACTGTCACTGTTCCACACCAGTAGATTATTTTGTCATTACTTCCACTGACCTGTTTTCAGCATTGTCGAGGCAATCTTTCCAACACTGCAATTCCAGTTTCCGCCAGCTGCCTATCTGACCTGTCACATTCTTCCAATGGGAGGCCAAGCTGACGCCAGCATGTGCATTCTCTTCCCATTCGTGCATCTTATCCAGCAAGAGCTCTAGACCAGTCAGGAAGCGCGAAATTGGACTCGTGAGTGAGAAGTTCAGAATCCTTTCTATCACTACCAATATCTGAAAGAGAGGAAGAAACAGTACAGAAATAATTTCCATACAACAATATACGAGAGTCATTTCATAAATAATGCACAGGTTGGTAGAACTGTGAAGTGGATGACGCTACACCAATGAAAATTACAGTTGAAGACTTAAGAAAGAAGGACATGTGCACGTTTCGTCCATAACATACTTTGTAACGAGAATTAGAAATGAAGCCTATACAGGTCTCAGGCACTATGACAATTGAAGATCAAAGGTCGTACTGAATTCTGAAGTTGATAGAATCCCCAATGCTTCTCAATGATCTTCAAGAACATCCAACACAAGTGTCACATGTACTTCATCTGTTGATGTTTTTGACCTTCCTGGTCTATGCTGACATGATCATCATGAAAACGAATAGCCCAGTGAGAAAATTTACTACAATCCACTGTAGTTCACCAAAAACTGCGCTCAAGCACTGTGAATTTCTGTGGGGTTTTTGCCACGTAAAGATTCGATCTTTAATCTTCAATTGTCACAATACCCGAGGCACATGTAGGCTCCATTTCTAGTTCTCATTGCCTAAACACAGAGGATGCTCTGGATGAAACAAACACACGCGCTTGTTTCTCAAGTCTTCAACTACAATTGACGTAATTTGCATTGGTGTTGCTTCATCCACTTCATAATTCTACCAACCTGTACATTATTTATAAAGTGACCCTCATATGTAGAAGCGTAAGTCTACCCAGCAAAAGTTGGCAGAAGAACAGAGGAGTCACTTGTTGTAGTTAGTATTAATTCTCAAGAGAGCACAGGCTTCTATTGTGGGTATTTTTAGCTTCTTTCGAAAAACATTCTTTAGTATGTACAACCGTATTTTAAAATGATCTGCTATCAATTTTCTCTCCTTTTATAGGTCAGATATTAAGTTGATTGATTTAGAACAAATGACATTTCGTATCTCCTGTGATTTAAAATGCGATCATATAGGTGTTGTTAATTAATAATGCATTCTTGACAATAAAGCCATTAACTCTCTTGCTTACCAACATTTCTCACACACAGTGAAACGAAAAATACCCGAAATAAATTAACATGGAAAGTATTGGAATTCTGTCAGAACTACAAAAAAAAAAAAACGACCAACAAGCAAACGTTCTGAAAAAAAAAGTTAAATTTTTTTCTTCTACCATGTTAATAATGTCAAAAGAAGTGCTTATACAAATTTTGGCCACTGATCGCAATTATGACGCCGTCCAGAAAGTGATTTTTCTGGCTCCGTTTATAGAAAAAAGTTACATGGAAATATTTATTGAAACAGATACAGCAATTTTTGCTATTTGTCAACCTATCCTTGGAATTAAGACATTTGTCATACCATGGGAAATTTTTGTGTCTTAGAAAGCCGCCTCGGATCTGTTTTCTGCACCTCTCTTTGTCGATCCCATGACATGAAAATGTCTCAGTTCCGATGGAAAATATGTTCAAAAATAGCTCAACTATTGCTGTGTCTGTTTCAATAAATTTGTCCAATTAAATTGTTTTTTTTTCTGTTAACGGCCCTGGCAAACTTATTTTTTAAGGTCCTCGTAATTGCAGTCAAGTGGCCAAAATTTGCAAAAGCGCTTCTTTTGACATTATTAACATGATGGAAGAAAAAAATTTAACTTTTCTATCTGCCCCCATCAGAACATTTTTGTAAGTGTGAAAAAACGTGTAAATGCGAAATGTATAAAAGAAGTTTTACTTGTAAAATTATATGAATAAAATGTGAAGTCTGTTCTAGTGAAAATGACTAGATAAAATCTCACTAATTCGCACGAATTATACTCATGAAATATCTTTCAAAATAACATATGAATGGATTCATTTGATATTTAGGTTACAAAAATACTGTACAAAGAAATGAAAAGAATTTTTATGCTCGACCATGCCGAAATGTAGTAATTATACACCTGGACCTCATTAAAGTACACCTATTCATTAAAGTTCAGGTGTTCCACCAATCAGAAAATACCATTGTAGCAATATGAAAGCACAAGTATCGATTATTCTCGGATATGCAATCGAAAGACAACAATAAATCAATAAATCACCTATATTTGAAATAAAGTCAGTTCTGTTACTATAATAATTAGCGTTAATTGTAAATAATATTCAAATAAATTCAATTTGTCATCTCGTTTTTCAATGTCAAGGTCAATGTCGACATCTGTTTCTCGGAAAAAATCAATACTTTCGCATCTGCATACATCTCACAATTTACGAGGTATTGCACAAGGTCAGTTCCGCTCCTCAGTAAGATAAGAATAACATGAATACTTATGAATAATTTCAAGTTAGAAATATGGTCGAGCATAAAAAGTCGTATGAAACTTGACTATAATGGTAATTAAGACGCTCGTATGAAAATTATGAAACTCGCTTGTGCTCTTTTCATAAACAAACTCGTGTCTTAATTACTACCATTATAGGCTCGTTGCATAATGTACTATTTTAAAATTATTTTGTTACTACATTCAGTGATTTCATCAAGCTAACCTGCTTCAGTGTAGGATGGTCTGGCCATTCTGCCAAGAGTTCTTTCACTCTTACTGTTAAAGATTCCAGAAATGGAAAACACTGTTTCACTTCGGTAACAAAGCCATCCCTATAGAAATCAAATGACTTCACTACAGATGGTGGTGATGTTGACAGTTTGGACTGCCGTGATGGGCTAGGAGGCAGAGGCAAGACTCCAGCATCAGAGAACTTAGTCGATCCTTTGTCAGTGTAATTCAGCGTGACAGATGTCAGTAGTGTCAGACTGGGATACAAGCTAGTGTCCAAAGAACTGTCTAAGCTTCTAGACAGTTTTTCCATCAGTAAACTAAATGTTGCGTACCTGCAAAAAATGTGCAAACATTCCACATTTATTATTTGTAAAGGGACTGTCTGGTTTATTCAAAACTTGCCTTATCAAATTGATTTAAACCAAAATTTCGCGACATATATGTCCCAAAACATTTGCTTTGCCAAAACTTTGTTCAAGAAATTTTGGATTCAATAACATGCAACCATTGTAAGAAAGCAAACAGAACTGTAGAAAATATGTCAAAGTTTATAAATGAAAATATCAGAAGACATGGTTTGAAATCATAAGCATAACGTTAATAGAAAAAAATTATATGCACCATCAGGAAGTATTAGTGTTCAGAATTTAAATGCAACGAAAGGCATAGTATACAAAGCGACTTTTAGTAATATCTGTGGACTTAGAGCTACAAATTTAGTAATTACGAATATTGTCAATACTGGTAACATTTATCTCGGTTGAAATCTAGAAACACAGTAAGCACAATTTTAATAAATATAATATTCTACCTTCTCCATACAATTCCAGGAAAAAAGTGAAACAATGCAACATAGACATTTATTTCTATCTAGACTTATACTCGTACATACTCTGTAACTCAACCAATGATGCTACATACATACCTCTGCAACAGTGGCTTGATGAAATCTGGTACAAGATGAGCGTATTTTCTACATGTGAATGCTGGATACAACCATGCAGAATAGGTATAAGACTGCATCATATGAGAGTGTAGCTGGCAGATGAAGTCCATATCTTGCTCAGACACTATACCAACTACAGTTGTTTTCTTCCCTTCAACTGCAGTTGGGGCTTGATCTAGACTAGATGTCTCTTGCAGGTCACCAAAATCACCGGTTATAGAAGTGGGGAACATCTCTGCCAACTCTACTGCATCTTGTTCTTCATCACTTAATGTTTTGCACCTGCAGAATTTACCAATAAACTCATTAACAAAGTTTCACAATGCATAATGTGAAAAACGAAATGTAAAATCAAAGATATTACATAAATAAACGTAAAAAAAAAACAAAAAAATTATCTTTCACATGGAAATCATTTACCATATTTACGCAATTATAATAAGCACTTTTTTTTTTACAAAATGTAATCATGAAAACTAGGATGTGTATTATATTTGATGGTGTATTATAGTAGCAGTAGTATGTCCTGTCATTCTTATCCAGAGCATAGGGCCTCAATGAAGTAGCTCCAGTGCACTCTATTCCTAGCTAAAACCTTCAACTCTGCCTTTGTCTTGTCTTTGTTTTCTTGTTTCCTCTTCTACACTCCTTCTCCATGACAGTCGCAGCCTTCCTCTTTTTCTCTGATCTTGAGGTTTCAAAACAAGACTTTCCTCTCTATGGCATTCTTATTTTTCTGGAGAGTATGACCTAACCACTTACACTTCCTCCTCTCTATTTGTATATCATATTGTATTGTAATGTATTTATTAATATTCCATGGTACAGCAGAATCCCTCTTATCCAGCACTAAAGGGACCAGGCTAGTTCCAATACGAGATTTTGCCGGGTAACTGAATAAATAGCGGTATATATACAAAAAAAAAAAAAAGTTCGTATTTCATAGTGCCAAATGTTGAAACTGCAGCCATGTGAAACTTATTTCGCTATTACTTGCTCATAATTGAATAAACATAAAAATTGTGTGGATTTTCCTTATTAAAACACATCACACAACACAAATAATACACTAATTTCAGATTCGAATATTCATTGAAAATTAAGGTTCGTGCGATCTTCCTAATGTGGCAACACTGACGGTCCGAACATAACTAAATAAACTATGTGGATTTTCTTTATTAAAACACATCATATAACACACACAATATACTACTAATTTTAGGTTTGAATATTCACTGAAAATGAAAGTTTGTGTGAACTTCCTAATGTGGCAACACTGATGGCTCGAACATAACTAAATATAAAAACTGTGTGGATTTTCTTTATTAAAACACATCACTCAACACAAATAATACACTAATTTCAGGTTCGAATATTCACTGAAAATTAAAGTTCGTGCGAACTTCCTAATGTGGCAAAACTGATAGCCCACATTGTGGCAATGTGGCAGATTGACTTACTTTTTTGCATGAATTGTATTTCTAATCATAGACATATACTTACGGCTCTCCAACAAACCAATTCAGATGAAACACAGTAATTCCATTGTAAATATGTGTACAGATATGTGGTATTATTCAATAAAATAAGAAAAAATTACATTAATAGTACAACACAAAGTGTATTAAATTTATTTCATTCTCGTTCATATTCACAATCCTTATAAATAAGAAACAATTCCTTAAAAATCTAAATATCACCATAACACCCAACCAAGAACAAACATTTCACGCTTTTACAGGGATCCTATGAAGCCCCTGTCACTCGTTTGTTTTTGTGTCCATTCAAACCTTACTTAAAACTTACTTGGTAACAAATAAACTTTCTTGTTCTATTTCCTTTTGTTTTCTCTCATCCTCTTGCATCCTCCAAGTTTTCACCATCTGACCCAGTAGCTCTAAAATCTTTTCTCTAGATTCACTTTGTAGTTCACCTCTAATCATTACAAGATTTCTCAGTTCCTCGAGACTAGATTTCAATAACCTGTAATCAGATGCAATACATCAGAAACGATTATATAGTTATCATCAACATAATGATGATATTACCTTTGAATATTAAAATCAGTTACAGAAACATTTAACGTTTAGAAATATTCGTAACCAGTGGATTTCATCTCATGTTGAAATTTTATGAAATCAAATGATAGCTATGTGTAGGGTTACCAGATCTTCATGAGTCAAAAATAGGACAAAAATAGTAGAAAAAGGACACAAAAAATCGTGTCCCTATATCTTATGATTTCTTTTTAAATTAAAACGACCACTTTAAGATAAAAAATTGGATTTACTCGTTATTTTATGTGACATTAAATAATTACCTGTAAAACAAAAGAAAATCATTAAAATAAAGTTTACATAAAAAATTAATATAATAAAATTATAGTACAGTATCTTTTAGTGCCAGCATTGTATATGAAGCATGCATGAAAAATACCAAGATTTTATTTTATAAAATTTTACATGTAATTAAAAAAACTAATACACTAGCTATGTATTTGCTGGCAGATGACAGAACTCTGAGACCTTCACTACACTCTGAAGAATAATTTTCAAAAAAAATATATATATATTTTAAACACGAAGTACAATTTGATAATAAGTAGGGACAGGTTTTAAAATGTTATGTTTTATTTAACGACGCTCGCAACTGCCGAGGTTACATCAGCATCGCCTGTGTGCCAGAATTTTGTCCCACAGTTCTTTTACATGCCAATAAATCTACTGACATGAACCTGTCGCATTTAATCACACTTAAATGCCATCGACTTGGCCGGGATCGAACCCACAACCTCAGGCATAGAAGGCCAGTGCTATACAACTGTGCCAACGAGGCCGATGACATGTTTTATATTACAATAATATTGCAATTGTATAGTGGTCATTAAACATCTAGCTAATGTACTAGTATGTCTACATGATGTAGAGGTCTCTGATTTTTGTGTTAGGTTTTTCATGCAGTTGTTCCCTTGTTCTCCACATTTAGTTTCCTTCTACCAACCACAGCTCACTAATCTCGCAACATGGCTTCCTAAGCAACATGGCACCTCTTGCCCTACAAAGTGCTTCATAAAACTTGAATTTTGTACCTTTCCTGTGCCTTTTTATAGTTTTATTTTCAAATGCAATGCAAGTTCAGCTTTTTTTTTTTTTTTGTTTAAGGATATTTTGCATCCCTAACAAAATACGTGAAATTTACGATGTAAGTAGAAATAAATGAACAAGCATGTTTGTTTTTTTTTTTTTTTTTTTAAATAACATTTCGATATAACGAAATTTCATTATAACGAAAGTAATTTCAGAAGTCCCTAGGATTTCGTCATACTGGTATTTTACTGTATTCAACATAATTCTTTAATAATAATAATAAATTAAAGTATTTGTGTACTCACTGATATGTCTCCTTTGTGGCATCATTTTCAGCCCTGTCAGCTAGGGCTTTATTAACAACTGAAGTCATTGCATCGGATGTACAAGTATCGACTAATGATGCAAGAGACTCTTGATCTTCTCCCAGAGAAGGGAAACGAACAAGATTATTCAACAACTTGTCCAAACTGTGTGATTCACTTCTGCCGTGGTCAGGAGATACTTTTGTCTGAATTATCTTTTTGTGAAGTATGCTAGCCAATTGACGCATACCATAGCAGAGCTGTTAAAAATGCATACTCAGTAATTAGTAACATATCACAATAAATTTAAAATTATTGTCTTCTTATATTTTGTTTCTAGTTACTGAAACTAAACTGACTTTCTATGAAGGACTGACAATGATTGATAATATTGTAATCTTTAGACAACTATACCTGAGTGGCAGCAGAGAGCAGTGGTACCACCATGTCTGGATACCAACTGTAATACTTATTCTTCATTTTTTCACAGAACATGAGTTGTGATTGCTGCCAAATCTTCTCTTCTCTCAGTATTTCTTCAGCTTCATTGATAAACATAATTTTGTTTGTGTCATGTGCTGTGTCTAATTTCTTGATCATATCAACAATACGTTTATGCATATTGAGAGCTGTATCAGCAGAAGCCAAGCTTGTGGAATAGTAGTGTGCTTCCTGTAATTATTTATGAAACCAATGTCATATCACATACTGAAATCAGTATCAGTGTCATATCTATGAGAGTATAGGCCTATATGAAAAGTTTTAATTAGGGATGATGAAATAAACAAGAAAACTTTTAATTAAGGATGAAGAAATAAAAAATAAACATGAATAATTTTAAAAGGAACATTATTGAAGGTACAATTTTCAAATTTGAATGTTTTAGTTGTCCGGCCGAGCTACAAACGCACTGTATAACATAAGTTTATCTTTAAACTCTAATTTATTTTAACTAAGAATGCTTTTAAATACAGCCATAACTAACGGTTTTGGGGAAATTCTCGTTACCACATTATATCATTTATCACTCCATTAAAAAAAAAAAAAAAAAAAAAAAAAAAAAAAAAAAAAAAAAAAAACAGAGGTAATTTTGAGTAAAGTGCCATTTTGTGTTATTTTTTAAAATAAAAATCCTTTAGTAATTATATTTCACGTGCATTATTCCCAGTTGAATTTCCTCGTGAACACTGAATATGAACAAAATTCACCCAATAATTTAGGAAAATCGTTCTTCACAGACAGATGAAATGCTGTAAACTTGTATTTCCGTGAAAATCTGGAAAATTATTTTTTCAGTAATAGAATACTGTACTCTAACTTTATATTTTCAATATCTCCTGGCTTAGTTGTCTCATATTATACACAATATTTAAAGGGTGTAATTGATATCTTGTTATTTGAAGTGTTCTATCAGTGAGGAAGTGTGTTGTGTCAGTGAAGTGTGTAGTGTCAGTGAAGTCTATTGTGTAAGTGAAGTGTGTTGGTGTCAGTGAAGTGGATGTGCAAAGTATTCGAACAGTGAAATGGTTAGAAGTGTTAGTGAAATCAGGTAGAATCAGTGCAGTGAGTGAACTGACAGCGAAATAAGTGTAGTGACGAAAGGTATTTGTGCAGATATGAACCTGTCAGACTCGTGGGTCTTGGTTCGAGCTTAGGGTTAAGATGCAAATTAGATTTACTTTAAATGTTATTTTAAGTGACCATGCTTCATTTTAATTTAGGATGCTCCTTGTTATTATTATTATTATTATTATTATTATTATTATTATTATTATTAATTATTATTATTATTATTATTATTATTATTAATCATTGTTTTTTATTAGTTGTGTTTATTATTAATTGTCATTATTGAGTGTAATTAGTTACCACTGCCACCGGGTATATACCCATTTGCAGTGTGAATAAATACATACATACATACATGAGTGATGTCTTATTGGTGTCATAAGGTTCAAACCAGTCTTAGGAGAATTGACCAAACAACAATATTTTCAACAATAAGAAAGTATCAGTAGTAAAAGAAATAACAAACCTGAAGGACGTATCTTGATCAATTTGCAAATGTATATTAAATAAACATAACATAACTATCACCTACCTTGGCCAAACTGTTGAACATGGAAGAATCAGGCCTGACAGCCACATACTTCTTGAGATCTTTCTGCTTTAGAGTCAGGTGCTGCAGTCTGTGTCTAAGCACTGCAATGAGTGGATGGAGGTTATCTTCTTCAAACGCATCCAAGTTGGTTGCCCGCACACGTGATTGAAGGTCCTGGGCATATAGCATGTTTCTTGTTTCTTCCAGCTGTAATGATCGTAACACAATGAGACCTTAGATGCCAGTACTTTACATTCGCAAAATAAGGAAATGCCTTCAGATATAGTCACTCGGACCTCTTCATACTCTTTCTTCCAGTTTGGCAGTACTTACTTTCATTTAAGCGATGACGACTAAAATTGGGAAGCTGTATCTGGGCAGTGGATGTCACAACTATCTGGGTGGGTCATAACAAAGAGCGAGCGATGTAAACTACTATAACCAATAAGCGTCAATCTCCTTTTGAGCCTACTAGATCTCGGCGTAATCTCGAACTTCTCTGCCTGTTATGTGGGTGCATTTGATTGTTGAAAGGTGTTGAAAAGTGGAGTCAAATAGTGTGTGTGTTCTGAAATTGATCTGTGTGTTGAGGATTTGATCGGGGTGTGTTTTAGTGTGTTTGTATATTTCGTATTGTTCTAGTGTGTTGAGTTTTTGGTTCTTGGGTTGTATGTGTAGGATTTCCATGTCCGCATTTATGTTATTGTATGTATGGTTAGCATTGGTTATGTGATCGGCATATGTAGATGTATTTTGTCCTCTGGTTATTGCTTTAATGTGTTCTTTGTAGCATGTTTGGAATGATCTGCCTGTCTGTCCTATATAGAACTTGTCGCAACTATTACATGTGAGTTTGTATACACCTGTGTGATCGTATTTATTTGTTTGTGTTTTTTGTATGTTGAGATGTCTTTGTAGTGTGTTTTCTGTTCTGTATGTTATGTTGTATTTCTGCTTTCTGAATGAAGATGCGATGTTATGTGTGCTTTTGTTTTCATATGTTAGTGTGATGTATTTCTTGTGTTCTTGTGTTTGTGTTGTGTTTTGCGTGTTTTTGTGTTTAAGTTTTTGTTTTGTCTTTCTTATGATGTTATCTATTATGTTTGGGTTGTAACCGTTTTCTTGTGCTATGTATTTGGTGTTCACTTCTTCATTGTAGTGTTGTTGGCTCATGGGTATGTTGAGTAATCTGTGTACCATTATCCTGAATGCAGCATGTTTGTGTTGTATGGGGTGGTTAGATGTGTTGTGTATATTGTGTGTGGTGGTGGTGGTGGTGGTTGGTTTTCTGTATATTTTGAAGGTGTGTTTGTTGTCAATTTTTGTTATGGTGATGTCTAGGAAATTTATGGAGTTGTTGTTTTCAAGTTCTAGTGTGTATTGAAGTTTTGAGTGTAATTTGTTTATGTATTGGTACCCACATAACAGGCAGAGAAGTTCGAGATGACGCCGAGATCTAGTAGGCTCTGAGGATGGTGTGATGAAGCACCGAAACAGCTGTAAGCCGCACAAACTTACATAATTAACACGAGTAAGTCCGCTAGTTAATCAATTACTTATATTCAAGTGTTAAAAATAGTGTACGCAAGATTCAAAATGAATCTCCTTTTGTTCTCGTGTTCTTGTAGTGAGTGCACATTTCTCGTTCTGTTTTAATGTTTTCTTAATTTTATTTTGAAGTACGTTCATATTGGCATTAAGTATTACAATGAAGTACAGCAAACACGTGGAATTGCACGAAAAAATGATATACAAAGTGTAACAGTAGAGTATTTCTAAACTCAACTTCATACTGTTAAGGGATTAGAATTCTTGCTGTTAATATGTTTGTAATGTTATTGTTAACATTTTTCCTTGAAAGACCGCTGAAATAATATTGTATCTTTTAATTATATTTAACACAGAATTTTGTACACACCTTAAACTAAATATGCATATACAATAATTTTTATGAGAACTAATCGAAATACATAAAATATCAAATAAAATAAAATAAATCTGTATAATTGAACAGTTTCTGAGCATCAAATACCTGAATGCAAGAACTACAAAACTCAATATTTTACACTTAAGAGACTAAGAAAAAGTAAGTTCTTACATTAGCTGGATTCAACACTGGTTATAATACAATACAAGTAACTTTGCTATATTTTTGCTCAAAATTACCTATAGAACTGATTCCTAAAGTATAGATAATGCTTTGTGAATCACTCTGTATACATAGATGTTTGTTGGTTCTATGTCAACCAGAAATAAATTAAAAATTTTCTGTCTACACCACATTTAAAATATTATTCATGAATGCTTTCAAAACTGTATCAAACTAAAAATAAACATAAAAATAGAAATAAAACTTACACTAATATAATTCTGTGGTTCAAAGCCAAAAATGATTTATTTATTTATTTATTCTGGTGTAGTTAAGGCCATCAGGCCTTCTCTTCCACACCACCAGAAATACAAATACAATAACAGAAATAATAAGGAAAAAAAAAACACTATAAACAAAGTAAAGTCACACAAAAATATACACAGGTTGCAGACACACAAACTTTAAATGAGTGATTAAGTATAATTAATTGTATCCTAACTAATTAACTAACATAAACAAGAAACTTGCTATTTTAATCTAGAGTAAAAAACACAAATCAACACTTCTAGCAATACCTAAAAAGCATTAAATAAGATAAAATTTTCCAATTTAATTTTGAATTGTGGTAAAGTCCGGCAGTCCCTGACGTCATTAGGTAACACATTCCAGAGACGAGGTATTTCTACAGTGTAGGAGGATGAGTATAGAGACGTTCTATGATGAGGGATAGAAAGAAGTGCTTAATGCCGGTTTCGAAGAGTTGTAAGAAATTGAAAACGAGATAAGAGAGAATTCTGAGTAGAAGTATGCATGATTCTAAATAGAAGAGACAGTGAATGATGTCAATAAAAAAAAAAATTTGCGATATGTGGTGCATTGTGATATTTTCTTTATTCTGGCAAAAGATGACATGCATATTTCTATTATATTTCTCTCTAAACGTTGTTATGAAATATAATATTATGATTTTATACAGTCATTCAAACTTTAAATTCTCACTCCTGAAAAACTACAAAACATGACATCACATTTCTCCTTGAAGTCACAGAATTCTTTTCCTTAATCATAACATTTAATTGCTACATTAAAATATAAGTAAGTAACAGACTAAAACTTACTTCCTCTGAAACGTACTGCAACTTAAGTTTTCTTTTTTCCACAGGATCGATTAATCCCAAGTCAGCATACAATGCAACTTGTAAGAATCCAATAAGTGTCCAAGCTTCTCCAGTTGCCACCAGCATCTCCATATTACTGACATCCTTTGGTACAGTCTGTGCAGTACAGTCTATGTTACTCCTTAGTCTTACAACTACTTGAGACAAGTATGTCATTGCATCTGAAAACTGCTTCCTTGTTTTCACAGCTTCCTTACTAGTAGCGTACTTTCCGTCATCATTATTGTCATTGTTCAGAGCTTGCACAATTCTTTGTACTGTATCGGCATAAGTTTCATCTGACATTTCAACTTCAGTATTCAATACAGCTTTTGAGATTGATTGTAGAAAGCTTTTGAAGTGCAATTCAACACTAAGAGCATCGTTTAACCTAGAAAAAAATTATGTTATATTTCACAAAAGGGAAAGAATATAAAAATAAATGTTTAACAATGGTTAAGCTTCAAACATTCTTATATTTTGCAATTAATTTGCTTGAAATTTCAAAAACACATTATTTAGAGCTCTGAAACAGGTGAAATACTATATACTGTCTATGATATAATTACAATAGTACAATAGAAAAAAATATCTTTATTCGATCACATGCAGAGAAAGGATGGAACTACAGTGCCATCAATTCTAAAGAGCTATTGAATAACAGATAAAAGACAACTGGGAAAAAGAAGGAAAAGGGGGACTTTTCTCTTGACATTGAAACAGGCCACGAAGGTTAACAACTACCATTTTAAATTTCTTAAATTTTTTTTTGTTTTGTTGAATGTAAATGATGATGGTAATATTACTATTTTATTGTTATTGTTGTTGTTGTTGTTGTTGTTGTTGTTATTATTATTATTATTATTACTGTTGTTATTTAAAATAGCAAAGAAAGAAGCCTACAGTGTTCCAATGTTAAAAAGGATAATCCAAAAAAGCAATACATATTTTCTCGATTTTATAAAATGATGACTATCCTCTCTATGATATATTATGGTTTTTGGACTTGGACGTTAACAAGACAATAGCTAAGAAGAACTGAAATAATCAAAATAGATTTTCTCAAAACAAATGCAATCACGATATTCGAAATGAGCTGAAATTTATTTAAACGAGAAACATTTGTATTCGAGGAGCAAATCATAAAATGTTACGAAAATTTCAACATCTGATGTCACTTGCTTAGCAATGGCAATGAGTTCCGTCACGCTTTTCTGACGTTTCTTACTTAGCAATGAATCAGACTCTTTAAGATATGGTGTTGGCTAGAAGGATAGACTTACTTTCTTGTATTAATTATATTTCTTATTTCTCTCATCACAGCAATAGATATGAAATTTCTCTGAAGCATATTATAGTGCATTTCCAGTTAAGAATGCAGCATTAGTCTTTACCAGAGTAATTTCGGACCATATTGTAATGTCATCTAGGTTAGGAAATGAAGGGTGGGGGTAAGAAGATTCTCGGAAAAAGGGACGCCCTTCATCCCTAGGTAAAGCAAGAAGGGACAAGATCCAGAACACAAGTATTCTAGAAAAATTGGGAATGTTACATTTATTAAATTACATAAAAATTAAAACAAATTAAAGATATTATTTCTGGTCACATCAAAATATTGAAAAATTGTAGAACCACGAGATTAAGACCTGGAACTATAGTCCCGTCGCTCTAATTTCCGGCAGCCAATCGCATTGCAGGTCGGCTACATTTAAACATGTGCATCTTGTGATTCACTGATTCATTTCTTAAGGCTCGATAAATACTTAATATAATCGCCCGCCATTTTAGCTCTTTCGTTGGCGTTCGCAGAAAGCACACGAAGACGTTATTTGCCGCTCATTTGCTGAATTACATTGCGTTTGATTTATTATCATAGGAGCTACGACATGATAATGTTTAACGGTGTTGCAAATATATTCCTCGTATGGTAGCTCGGCAATGTAAGAACAAAAATAGCGATCGATACTACCTACCTACACTTTATAGAGCCTTCACTTTCTAAGATGTAAGCAAAGAGGTGGAGTCACGCCGGAAATAACAGCATCGGGACTATAAAAGTAAATAGAAACGAACCAAGAAAAAGACTAAGATCAAGATGGACAGATCAAATAAAGGAAGACATGTAAAGAAGAGGAAGAAGAATGGACAATTAGATATGGAACAACAGAGATGACTGGAGGTTTTTCATTTGTCGACCCAAAGAACACGAAGACGGTGCTAGATGGTGATGAAGAAGTGAATTATACGATAATAAAAAAATGTGACATGTACTCACTTGTAATTGAGTTTTGATGACGACAGAGATGTCATATTCCTCCACAAGACTTCCTTCAGTCTAGAAAGCTGCTCCTTCTGTGCAAGATGGGCGCCCAAAGTAACACTAGTGGCAATACTCTGACAGTTCGGCAAGATGAATGTCGTCACAAGTTTCGTCATGAGTGGGCAATGCAATGGAAAAGAGGTCTGGAAAGAAAAACATTAAACCATTATCAATATTTATTATGAAGTTAAACTGGTATGGTACACAATTAAAAAAAATCACAGTAACAGTTCAGCCACGCTTCAATTAGTATATCAATTTATTACTATGGAGAATAAGGGGGCCATGAATTACAGATAAGTTAACATTTTGTCTATAATTTTATTATTTAATTCATGGCACCCTTAAGTTAAACTTTTGTCTATGAATATAGATTACAGAGAAACACTTCAGTATGTCAATTTATAACTATGAATAAGGGGGCCACGAATTAAGCTAAGATTTTTCTATGTTTATAGATTTGTACTCAAGGATCTCTCTTTGTTATATACACAGTTTAGTTATGTATGAAATTCCAATTCATCGTAATGATACAGAAACCCAACGAGACAGTGCTCAATATTTCTTATTGTTGCGACTGGAAACTTAGAAAATTTCCAAAGCTTATGAGTAAAATAAACAAATAATTCAATAATGTTAATTCACTCCACCTAAGGATGTAAACACTTATTTCTTAGGCCGTATTAGACTAAAAAAACAACGAAATTCACTAGGTTTCTCTTATGAATGAATGAATGAATAAATAAATAATTAAGCAACTATATAAGTAAATAAATAAATATGAGTAAATAAGCAAATACAAGAGTAAATAAATAAATAAATAAATAAATAAATAAATAATTTAATTTCTTCTCTATACAAAGTTACAGTCTATCTTTCGTTTCGCCATGAGTTCCCATAAAACAGTCAGAAATCTTATGCATATTTTTAATGACCTTCTGCATACAAAAAAAAGTAATCATAAATCTGAGGCAATTTTAATAAAATAACTGTAATAGTTCATAAACGATAAAAAAAAAATAGGCTACGATTTTGTACGTTTTGAGCTCTGAAGAATCTAAAAATGGCAAATAAGTACATAGTGTCATTAAAAGAAATCATACAATTTCGTACATACTTCATAAATGAAAGACATGTTCAAAATATGCCTTTTTTCACCCCGTATACTGTAACTTTTCTATATAGAGTTTTCGTCACAAAATTAAAAACAGAAAATCTACAAGCAGTGCTCTATTCTTTTTTCTGCTATTCGTCTGATATAAAAAGTAATCAATAGAAGTATTACAACTGATTTACCAGTACTTTAATTCTAATACGTAACACCAAGATGTGAATGTTATAAGTAATACCAACCTCAACATTTTCCTCCATTTCAATCCAATCCATTCCCATCGCATTCTCGACGTTTTCAGCATCAGAAGCTTCTTGTTTCCATGACAACCAATTGCTTAACTGAAATACACTGGGTGACAGTTGTGAATGCCTTAATATCAACATGAGCAACTCTGGTAGGATTTGTTTTAATTTATCAACACTGAGAGTTGGTGCCTGTCCAGTTGATGCTGTTGCAAGCTTAATTACCGACAATAAGTCGCAAGGAATACTTGGCAAAGGTGTCATGAAAGCGTTCAAATTCTTGTTAATATCTTGACAGTAGTGTTCTTCAGCTGAGATGTCACTAGCGGTGTTGCAGGCATGTAGCAGAGCTCTCTTTAAAGCTCCGTTCAACAACAAGCAAATCAGTTCGTGCAGGGGCCACAACTGCACATCTGAATCACTGTACACCTTTGTCTTAATAGAGTCTTCTTTCTCGCTCTCCAATTCTGAATTACAGGCAGTAAGACCAGCTGATTGACATGATTTTTCCACTTCTTTAATGACATCAGATACTGGGGGAGAAAAAAAACATAATATTGCATGAACTAATATTTGTATAAGAACAAAAAGTTGTATATTTTAATGTTATACTTCCTTTTTAATACATTACAGAAAAAAAAATGACAAGAGATTTGAGGAAATCCCTATGATTGCATGTAATGTCTATAAATAATTTGCATAAGATTTAAGTGTGTCTAATGGATGGAATGACATAACCTATGATATGAATAACAGAACAACACAAATATAAATACAATAATAATAATAATAATAATAATAATAATAATAATAATAATAATAATAATAATAATAATACATTAAAACAAAATGTACCATTAAAAGGATAAGTAATTATTTTTTAACAACAGACAACTAACAATTTAACTGTAAATAAACGCATGAGAATATACCGTATAAATGTTACTTTTCTATGTCAGGACTGCTAAGCTTGTATGAACTTTCTATAGTTAACATAAATATATTGTGCAGGTGTCTAATGTCAAAGAGCAACTGAATAATGTTACATTTTTAAATATATTGCATGTCTCCCCCCCACCTAGATTATAATAAACTCTTCCAATTAATTTAAGTATACAGTATATGAGGAGTAAACTTTCAAAACCTGATATGTCTATTTTCAGAAAATGCTACAAATATGTACCCCTGTAATAAACGAAGATTTTTCTATAATGAAATTTTATATGAATCTACAGCATAAAAAAATCTTTAATATTTCACTACAGAAAATTTTTGGTTAGTTACAGAGATGTTGTTGCTGTCTAGTGCCTTGCATCTGGCAATGAAGCCATTAGCAGTCGTGTATAAGTTTTAGGCATCTGAAGTGTATTTTCTGAAAATGGACAAGTCGGGTTTTGAAATTTTGCTCTTCATATGCAGACTCCCCTTGTTTATGGTAATGGACTTGTTCATATTGTTGAGTTTATTGAATATGACATAAGCATTTCCATGGCAACCAAAGTCAAATGACGTCAGTGTATTTCTGCTTCACAATTTTTTTCTATTAGTGTAGGTCGGATATAAACATTACACATGGGGGAGGGGGGAACAGCAGATCATTCATTGTGAATTTTCTGTATTATGTAGAATAAACTTCCAAAATATGATAGGTTAAATTGGTAATTATAGACGAGATGTCGCTGAGTCAATGATTCAATTGAATGAACGACTCCTGTTGCTAGGCGACTCGCTCAGAATTAAATAGTTTACTTAAAGCAACGATTCTTGTTGCTAGGTGACGCTCAGAATTAAATAGTTCACTTTAGTGAACGATTCTTTGGTGACTGCTGTAATCAAAGATGATTTGCTTATTGTTTATTACACGCACATGATGTAAATAGTGGGGATGATGATCCGATGTGTAGCACATGATGTAAAAAGCGGGGTATCGGGGCTGCGCCCCGATGATGATCCGACGTGTAGCATGTGATGTAAAAAGCGGGGTATCGGGGCTGCAAGCCCCGATGATGATCCGACGTGTAGCACATGATGTAAAAACCAGGGTATCGGGGCTGCAAGCCCCGATGATGATCTGACATGTAGCACATGATGTAAAAACCAGGGTATCGGGGCTGCAAGCCCCGATGATGATGGGCTGCAAGCCCTGATGATGATCCGACGTGTAGCACATGATGATAAAAGTGGGGTATCGGGGCTGCAAGCCCCGATGACGATCCGACATGTAGCACATGATGAAAAAAGCGGGGTATCGGGTGAAGGTTGGGGTTTTGGATGGCTCGCAAGCAACAAGTTATACTAAATATGTTTAGGATTAGTGTAAAACTGGCATATGTCTCCTATAGTGGGCGGGACATAAGTAACATTCACCTAATTGAACACTTCTTTAACTGAACACTTGTCACAATCATTGTTCTCATTGTAATACGAAGCTAGGTAACACGCTCAGAATTAAACTACCAATAGTTCATATAAATGAGTGATTCCTTGGTGACCGCTGTATAGTTCACTAGGTATACTATTCACTATTAACTGAAGACTTCCTACAATTATTGTTCGTATTATATGTGTTGTGGATATGCTGTAGAAACTGCGGAAACATTTCACTGGGTGTAGTCATTCCTTTCAGTTTCTGTTATTCACGATATAGGAACTCAAACACGTATAAATGATCATTTTTACTTTCCCTGCCTTCTCTTTTTAAAACCGATTTCAGCGTTTTCCACATTCGTTCCACTTTTTGGGTGTGCACAGAACGATCATCTTCAAGTACAAATTCTATCGAGTGATTCACAACTTCATGGATATATCCTTCATCTTTCAAATCACTGTAAGACTTCCAACCATCCGTCATAATTTTAGTATGTGGTTTGATGAATGACTTAATTATGGGTATCAAGGTATTTTTATCTCTTTTTTCCACTTTCAATACAAACGATTCTTTCGTCTCTCTATCGATACCTCCAAAAACCCACACGCTATTTTTCTCGTTTTTGAGAAGTCTGCCCCTTTTATATTTTCTGGTGTAGACATGTGTTTCATCTAATTCCACGATGTGTCCTTCTCCTCCTATGGGTTTGGTATTTTGTGTAATTATAACATAACATATTTCTCTGCAGAAACAGAAATAATCTAGTGCAGTACTGAAGTGAACTTCTGCCTCTGAAGCAGCTATCTGAAGAGTTGTTTGAAGCAACCACATATAAATAAGAACCAAGCTTTGACGTATAGTTATTTTTGTGTTTTCGAACCATGTGTTGTGGGTTATAGACGTTTCCTGTTTACACTTTTTACACTTCAAACAGAATGAATAGTTTGAGTATTTTGCCCTTCTCTGCCAATTCACATTATCACTTGATTTGCAACTCACACATTTCTTTGCACTTTTGTCAGGTATTAATTTATACGACATGGCGAAATCAATTTCTTCTTCTTCACTACTCAAATTACTGAAAAGTTTTCTCAAATTACAATTATTTTTACTTTCCATGGCTAATGCAATAAATTATTATTACTGTCTTACGTCGTAATATCTTGAAAATGGCGCTTGAACCAACAATGCTTGTTTATCAGGTTGCTTTGGAAATGTGACGTCATAGATAATGTACGTCAATGTTGTCCTCTTTATGCATATTTTTCCAGCTTTTCTTTTGCTATAAACAAGTAAATTATTGTTTTTTAAACGTCAGGAATAATTTAGATTACGTAAATTTGCTTTATCTGTTTTATTTATTTTCTTTAATCCTACCCTAAACATAAGAGACCTATTTTAAACTTTATTTCACAATGTAGCTGTTAAGCCGAGTGTGTTAAGGCAAGGTATTATGGTGTCAAAGGTCCCAGGAACGAATCCCATCCAAATTGCCAAGGTAATTAAAATTGGATTTGTATGATATAGTAGTATAGTTTGAGATATGTAGAATTACGTGACAGAATAGATGTAGTAGTAAAATAAAAGTAGAAACATGTATAGGAGAGAAGTGGTACAATAAGAGGTAGGGACATCTAGGAGAGAGAAGTTGAAGAGAAAACAGAAGAAGGGGAGACGTGCAGGAAAAAGCCTTAAAATTATTTTAATTCAATTCAAAAGAATTGAATCAAGAACTAATTCAATTGAATCATTGACTCAGCAACATCTAGTCTATAATTATCGTTAAATTTAGTATCGACGAAAACATTTTTCTTAAGAGAAATTAACAATCATAATTATACAGAATTATTTCTAATTTTTGTATGAAAAAAAAAGGACCTTTCTACATCACATGACGTCACAGGTCAGTACCACAAAGTGACTAAGTTGCTTCTCAGATGAGAAGGAGGTAGCCAAGATCTTGGGCAGAATACCTTATTGTGTGGGTATTGTCATTCCATAACATGGTAACATTTTGTAAACCTATCTGTTAAGCCTAATTGAATCACAAGAGCACGGTCTATTATAGTTTAATATTCATAAACTTCAACACTCATTTCCGTAAATAGAAAAATAACATTAGAAATTATGTGTATTGGAATTTTATGTACAGTTGTGAACAATTAATTATATTTTATAATATATACTTAAACAGTACAATGCATATATCAACGATTATAAAAAATGTCTTTTATGTGCACAACAGAAAAAGAAACGCGTTCTTCTTTAAGTGCGCAATAAATTACTTTATTTATTTATGTCTTTTAAATAATTATAGCACAAGACAATAAGCTACACCAGTACACAGTAATATCATTTACAATGTGATGATGAATCTGAATATTGTTGCAAAACATGTAAAATGAAAATGTATCATCTTTGTGAAACACATTTTTTTCTCATATGAAATGCTCATTTATCTTGCATAATTATGCGTCAAGTAACACTAAACACGAAACGGTAGTAATTAAGTACAGTAGAACTTGGTTATAGCGACCTCGTTTTGTGCGACACTTTGCCTATAACGTCAAATATTCTGTGATCCCAACTAATTCCCCATAAGACATAAGCTTTTCTACCTTGCTTAATACGACAAACGTATATGCGTCTGCCTCGCATATAACGTCATTTTCAACCTCAGTTTGGAATACGATTTTCTAAGAACCAAAGTATTTTAAGATATATTTTGTTGAAATCTGGTAGCCTGGCAAATTATTTACTGTCCCCTTCTGTCATAGACACCTTAAATGCAGGCAGATTCCCCACCCCATTGTAACCAACCCGAATTCATGTGGTATTAACGGTAGCTGCTTGTGATTAATTTCGATAGCAAGTTTTCACTAAATGGGCGCATTTTAACGCAGTATGGCCACTAAAAGAAGAGTTTTAACATTGGAAGAAAAAGTTAAATTGATTCATCAAATTGAGAATGGAATTAAAAAAGCTCACGTGTCGTGAGTTTGGCCTAGTTAATTTCACAACTCAAACGATTTGGAAGAGCAAGGATAAAATTGTTGCTGAATTTGAACAGAATGGATCGAAGCTAGAGGAGAGCAGTGAAATTGTAACTGAAATTATGAACATACTCGTAGAACGTAATTTAGAAAGTGAGTATCCGGCAAGTAGGAGACAACAGAGTAAAATGCCTGATTACTTGACTCCTAAGTAAAGAAGTTTAGTGACTACGGAACAAACTGTTTTAATACAGAATACTGTATTTATAATTGTACCTGTATTTTATTATGTTTATGGTAGGCTGAAAAGCAGATACATAAATCTAAAATAACCCTAATTAAGTTTGTTATTTTTCATTTCCCACCTCACTAGACTGATAATACTAATCTCGGTTACTACGACACTCGTTTATAACAACATAATTTTTAAGGTCCCTTGGATGTCGTTATAACCAAGTTCTACTGTATATACTTTCGGAATTCTTTTCTACAAATTAAGGGTAGGGTACAGCTATCAACTGTCAGCACTTACCTTGATCAATGCTTTCTTCACTGGACAAGAGGCAATATGCATTGATAAGGTTGAGGCGTGCTTTCATACCAGTTTGTGTCTGGAGGAAGGAGATGAGAGCAGAAGATTTACTGCGAGATGTGAAGTTGCTCTGCCACACACATAACTGCTCTGACAATCTGCAAATTTATACAACATTATTTCAATTTCATGTGAGGTGATACAAGTATTGTATACCTATGTATAATAGCTTTTATCTTGTCTACTAATTTGTATCTGATCAAAAGATTAAAAAAGATATATATTTACTATTTATCATAGAGTAGTAAAGACATCTCATTATTTCCATGTTTATGCTTTCATGAATTCTATTTTCTTAAATACTTTACAACTTTATGTAATGGTCCATGCTTCCATATCATAATAGTACATTATCCAACGAACCTATAATGGTAGTAATTAAGACGCGAGTATGTTTATGAAACGAGCGTAAATTGTGAGATGTGCACAGACGCGAAAGTATTGATTTTTTCCGAGGAACAAATGTCATTGACCTTGATATAACCTAGAGAGTAAAATGAACATTAATCTTGATATAACCTGGAAATTGATTTAGACATTGAAAAACGAGATGACAAATTGAATTTATTTGAATATTATTTACAATTAACGCTAATTATTATAGTAACAGAACACAACCTTCTGCGACAGTATTGGATTTCGAGCCTCCGTGATGTTTCGCTAGTTGTCTTTCGACTGCATATCTGAGAATAATCGATACTTGCGCTTTCATATTGCTACAATGGTGCTTTCTGATTGGTAGAAAACCTGAACTTTAATGAATAGGTGTACTTTAATGAGGTCCATTAAAGGGCTGCTACCAGGTGTATAATTACTACATTTCGGCATGGTCGAGCATAAAGAAAAATAAAGAATATATGGTACCTGATTACTATACATTTAACATGTCTATGGGGACTTGGTTTGCAGAAACAATGGTTTTCTAAGTTTTTATAAATTTAACTATATCTCTGTGAAATAATTACGGGTATATAAAGTTAGCAAACTTGGGGGGGGGGGGGATAAAAAACAGAAGAGACAGAATCTGTGCATAAAATCACGCCAAAGAAGCATTAATATGAACATACAATATGTTACAATTATTACCTCTGTATATGTTTCCAGAGTTCTGCCTGTTTACTGCTGACATGTGGTACAGGCTGTCCCATAATGTTTTTCACTTTCTTTCCAATTGGCAACAATGCTGATGATGAAACTTCCATACTAGCATCAATCACCTTCAATGTGCATTCAAGCTCCTTGACCGCATTACTCTTCTTCCTGTAGTCCAATAGTTTATTTTCAATTTATAGTGCTTATTAAGCAATTATTATTAAAAATTACTGATAAAAAAGTGCGGTAAAAATGTTATGATTATGTGTTCGGTTCAAGTCAGTTTGATTGACGTGACAGAGTTTCTTCTTCGTCATAGCATTGCTAATGTAAATTAAAGAAAACTGTAGAAAACTTCTAAACTCAACTTAGTTCAGAAATCAATATTCTAAATTACAACAAAATTATCTTAAATTTTTAAGCAACATTTGTAATCAGATGAACAAGATTCCTTCCAAATTTATTGCACCTAATATTTTAGCACTATTTCCAGCTGGTATTTAGTATTTATTCAGGAGTTAAAAATATTTATTTATTAAAAACTCTGAGTTGATAAGAATTCTTAAGAATTTTTAATAATACTTAAAAGTATAGAAAGGATTTATAAAAAAAAAAAAATTATTTATTTCTATGCATCAGTGTTTTGTTTTTGCAATAATTTCACAGTTTTACAGAGTTATTTATAATTTAACCTACGCTATATTTAGAGGACAAACTGTCTATTATTTATATCATTCTGATACTACAGTAAACTAATCTGACAATGAACTAAGACATTTTCAGATATAACTGTACCGTAAATTTTAAACGGTGTCAGCTTTCATACATGTATGATCACTTCCGTTTACTAAACAGGATCATAACTTAATTAGATATTGTTTTGTATCTTGCACTATGTATATCACGCATTGCAGCTTACGTAGGGAAATGCAAAGAAAATTTCGATAACTATTTCCTCCTCACTGTACATTTCTTAGAATTTCTCATTAGTATTAATGTAGATACCTAACTATTATTCATCTTACATTTGTCTGTATGTTTGTCAATTACTATTTTTTTTTTTATTTTTACTAATTGAATTACTTATTATTTACTTATTTATTTCGTAATTTACTTATCTATAAAATGATTATGAAAGAACAAAGTGAATGAAGGGTCGATCTGTAATAGCAATGCTGAATGGGATTTTTGGAATAAATAAATATTTTAAAGAAACTAAAATCCATATTTATAAATCAATAGTCAGAAGTTTTAACAAACATGGCGCACACACATGGAATATGAATGCAAAATTAAAATCAAAATTGCAGTCAACAGCCATAGATTTTTTAAGATGCTCTAAAACAAGAAAGATGCTCTATGATATCATATGAGAAAAAATGAACTTTAAGAATTATATTATACAGTTTGTAGAATATAAACAACTGTAATGGTTTGGACATGTGAAAAGAATGGATGCAAATAGTTTACCAAAGAGGAGTTCAGAATGGGTTCCAACTGGGAAGAAAAGAAGGTAGACCTACGAAAACACAGCTGGAGGGTGGGGTTAGCATGATGAAAATGAGAGGATTAGAGGATGGTAACCGGGAAATAAAAATAAATGGAGGAATAAAATTTCAATTGTATAAAAATTGGGCACAGGAAGATTTAAAAATTGTACCAGTATATGCTATGCTACTTATTCAGAACTTCTCTCCAGCTTGAATATAATTTTCTACTCGTACATCATACAAGTATTTCAGACTTGTTCAGTACGAACTTCAGGGATAGAAGTGTCTAATTCAGTTTACACTCAAGTCACATAAAATTTACATTTAAAGTGATTCTAATTCAGTTTATAACATCACATAAAATTTTAAACTCTTTCAAGATAGTTTACTTTTGAATGTGACATAAAATTTTCAATGAAGTGTCTAATTCAGTTTACACTCAAGTCACATAAAATTTATATGAAGTGTTTCATTCAGTTTACACTTAAGTCACATAAAATTTATATGAAGTGTCTAATTCAGTTTACAGTCAAGAAAAAGAAAAAGTTTTTAATGATGAACAAGTTTCATTCAGTTTACACTTAAGTCACATAAAATTTATATGAAGTGTCTAATTCAGTTTACAATCATAGAAACAAGAGAATGATGAAGGAAGAAAACAAAATTTATGTGGAGTTTCATATGGGGAGATACAAGACACATAAAATTATATGAAGTTTAACAAATAGTTTAGTATGCAATGTCACATAAAAATGAAGAAAGTGACTACTTACAGAACTTATCCTCATCCAGTCACATAAAGTTTAGGTATGTCCAGTTTTTCAGCCAATTGTAATGAACACTCAGTCACATAAAATTTTCATGACAGGTTATTCAGATTTCCTGCCGCTTTCTTAAACTTTCATATAAAGAGTTGCATTTTTCCCAAGACCAGAAAATTTATCTGAAGTGCCAACACTTTAAAGCTGCCAAAGTCACAGCAAAATTTAAAGAAGTCTTCTAGACTTCAAGACACTTAAGGCAATTGTAAAATTTATGAATGAAGTGTTTCATTTTTAACTACACAGTGACATAAAATGTCATCTGAAGTGTTTAAATTAGCTTAAATATAAATTACATTTTATCTTGTATTTATTTTAGTTTCATTCATCAGTTTCATTATAGTTCACATAAAATTTAAATGAAGTTTAGGAAATACAGTTTTACACCTTCAACATAAAATTAAGATGAAGTGTCAATTCATTACACTCAAGTCACATAAAATTTATATGAAGTGTTTCATTCAGTTTGGAACTCAAGTCACATAAAATTTCCTATAACAGCAGCCATTCAGTCAGACACTCAAGTCACATAAAATTTATATGAAGTGTTTAATTCAGTTTACACTCAAGTCATATAAAATTTATATGAAGTGTCTAATTCAGTTTACACTCAAGTCACATAAAATTTATTAAGTGTAAAATTACAGTTACATATTAATACCAATAATTAAAGTTTATACAAATAATTAATACTAACAATAATACTTTTAATAATAATAATAATAATAATTTCAAATAATAATAATAATAATAATAATAAGGGAATATCCTAAAAATAACATTTAAAATAAATCTAAGTTCTGGAACTAAAACCCACGAGTATGATATTTATCTGCACAAGTACCTTTCCACATTACACTCATTTCGCTGTCAACTCACTCATTTGCACTGGAACTAAGGACATTTGAACATGATTCAATTCTGATTTCCATCTAGAAAGGAAAGAAAATTTTTAATGATAGACAAGTTAATTATTTCCTTAGTCAATAATTCTCTGGATTGTGGGTATGCATAAAGAAGCAATATAGAAACAAGAGAATGATAAAGGAAGAAAAAACAGCGTGTGGAGGATATGGGGGAGATGCAAGACACCACCTTCATATATACGCAATTTAACAAATACTTCATAGTATGCAATGTAGTAAAAAATGAAGAAATCGTGACTACTTACAGAACTTCATCCTCATCCAGCAAGCGCTGCAGTTCAGGTATCGTCCACTTTTTCAGCCAATTGTAATGAACACTCAGCTTGGACACAACTTCTTCAACCAGGTTAGCAGATTTCCTGCCGCTTTCTTGTCTTTCACTGCTAATGAGTTGCATTTCTCCCAGACCAGAAAATCGGAATCTCCATGCCAATACTTCATAAAAGCTGCCAAACTGAGCAACACTCAAAGAAGTCTTCTCAGACTTCAAGACTGCTTCGAGGCAATTGTCGAACTGATGAATGAGGGGTGTGAATTTTGTAACTACACAGTGATTCGTGATGTCATCTGTGAGTGTGCCTGAAATAGCAAATATATATGACATTCTATCTAGTATTTATTTACATCATTATAGTTCAATGTCGAAGGAATTACACAACTCCCTTAGTTTGTACCATAGCATTACGAAATTAACATATGATGCACATAACGCAGTTTTCATGAAAATTTAACAAGTATTTTAGGTAAGAGTGACTTAAAGGCTTTTAGTAATTTTCCTTTTACTCATGTACAATTAAAAAAAAAAAAGAATGAAGATAACTAAATATAGATTATACAGACTAGTAACTGCTTGTTAGGAGATTTTTTCTATGACATTGGGTTAGCTTATATGATTTTTTAAAAATAATTTTCAAAAATTTATTTTTCTCTGCAACAATCAATTTTATGGCAATTGAAAAATAGACCAGCTATGAAGATTTTTTAAATGACAGTGGGTTAGCTTATAAAACTTTTTAAAAGAAAATTTACTCTGGAAGCAAATAAATTTTAAATGAACTCTGAAACTTACTTTTCAGCTCCCTTGTAAAATTTTCTTTGGTGAAATAAAGGATTTACAAAGTTAAGTAAGTGTGCAAAATTTCTTTAAAATTCATCAATTAGTTTCTGAGTTATGGATACACTCTTTTAAAAAATGTAACTTAAGGAAAATTGGCCCACTGAAATGGTGTGCAACTTGAAAATAGGTCACAGTCCTGCCATCTATCCGCAATATGCGGAACCCGAATCACGCAAGTGAAGTGGGTAGGCATTAGATATACACACACACACATATACTTTCGAAAAATAAAGCATAAAGTTTAGGATTATTAAGAAGAGTGGCGTGTCACAATGGCATTTAATAGTTATTTTAGGCACTTCCTGAGGCAATTTTAAAATACAATTTTGGCAATCTATTCTTTAAACATCAGAGAATAAAGTAAAATAACATTTAAAAAATAGAATTTTTGACAATTTTCATTGATATCTTATTTTAATTGAGAAACTGAATTAAAAAGGTGTAAGAGGGACAGTGAGTACACTGTTAACTGAATGAGTAAAGTACTTATTTCCCACACTGATAATTCAGAATCAAATTTCAGCAAGTCCAAGTGGTGGCCTAAACACGTTTTCTGGGGACATTTTCGTTCTCTAGTAAAATAGTTTCCAACCAAATTTTATAGACAGAAAGATGTTATGATAATATGGATGGATACTGAGGTCAAATAGAGATATAACACTTTCGTAAGCCCTGAAATGTTATGATGTTGAAACGTGATAATATAAAGCAGCAAAATCACCACCTACCTTGCATCACAGCTGTGGAATATTCCAGCACTTTTAGGGATCTTCGTTTGCAAGAAAGTGCTTCTTCAGTTGGTTTCTCAGACTGTATCTTCTTCGCTGCAAATGCAAGTAGCAGTGACAGTTTATTCAGTGATGCACAAAGCGAACATTCAGCTTCATTGTTGTGATTGCAAAATCTTTCGACGTTTGGGAGCCATCGAATGTCCCATGGTAGATCATGAGCAATGTCTATGCATTTAACAAGACATTCATGGAGTTTCCAAGACGATGAAGAGATTTCGTTGAGAGTTCTTTTAAAAAATTCACACATCATCTGTAATTTCATAAAGAAATATTGAATATGTGCTCCATTATTCTTTCTTTTCAATTTAGAGATCAGTTTCATCAACCATTCATGTCTGAGATGTATATCATTCAGGGAGGCAGTTTCGTAGAACATGAGGATGAAGACTGGAACAAGATTTTCGATGTTCATCATAGAGGTTTCTATACCTCCAGTAATATTTGCTTTACACACATCAAAAAGTCCGTCCAGAACTCTTGTACTTGAAAAATGTTCCACTTCATCTGTATCCATCATTATGGAACCAGCTCTTTTCTTTTCTGACTCCATTGTTACAACTTCCTCCATCAAAACTTTCAACAATGAACCCTCTTGCTTTACAGTGACAAATGCTGCATCTTCTTTCATTCTGTGTGTAGTCAATGTAAAGGTGTTCATTTCTAATTTATCTTTTGCGTGATCTTTCAAGGTTTCCTGCATAATAGGACTATTCTTTAATGTCTCTTTCAATAACAAATACAATTTCTGCTTGAAGTTCCGAAACCCAGATGATCCTATCCCACTTCTCACATGTGACTTCACATAGATATCACTGCAACTTGAAAGAAACGCTTGATACAGTGGCTGGCCAAGAGATATTTGTTGAGTTATCAGATGTGCCGCCTGTAGGAGCTGAGATATACTAGGTTCATCCAGACCTGATGGCAAAGATAGCAATATGGTAACATTATGACTGATACTCAATGTAACAGATTTTCTGTATTTTTTAAAAATATTACATTAAAATTTCGAGTCTCTATTTAGAACTAAAAATGAAGATTCAATATTTCAATTAATAATAATAATAATAATAATAATAATAATAATAGCGATAATAACAATAATGATAATAATAATGTTGAATTTTAATTTTTAGTTCTGAATTGTTCAGAATTAGTTAATTTTCAAATGATGTAAGCTTATTATGCATGGTTACATAAAATTATTGACAACAGTAAGCTACAACATTCAATAAAATAATCAAATAATTGTCAGTCACTATGCAGAAATGCATTCTTTAAAAATGTCTGGTATAATGAACTTGAAATTTACAGAAACTAAAATAAAAAATGAAATAAAATAAATGAAACGAAATAAAAATAAAATGAAATAAAAAATAAATTGAAAAGGTAAAATAAAAAATAAAATGAAATAAAAATAAAAATAAAATGAAATGAAATAAATATTAAAATGTTTAACAATACTTTATAAATATGCAGTAAAACTCGTTAATGGAATGCAGGCATTTTCCGAGTAATGTTCATACTCTTATTTATTATTTTTAGCAGCTACCTGAACTGATCTGCCTCATTTCCTGATGAACTGCCAGCAAAGTATCTTGTTGTTGTTGAAGCTCCAATCCTGCGTGATACAGAAGAGATCTGATGTCCAATGAGTTATACTCTTCTTCTTGAGGTCCCAGAAGATAGATTTCAACACCACGGTTTCTCATTGCTCTGCAGAAAGATAAAACAATGACCATTGCATACTTCTGATTTTACTAACATCTGTATTACTGATAACAGTAATAAATACAAAAGAAACACAATAATAAGTTTAACTATTAGTTTTTTCATCTCCTAATGCCGAGGTTATGAATGTACAGGAACTTGTCTTTGTGGCATGTATGCGTATCTCATTTACATTTGTTACTTACCTTGATATTTCTCCGTTGTGAGGATCCATTGAAAGAAAGAGTCTAAAGCCTGGGTGTGGAGTAATGGTCACCAGTTGGCCATCAGGACCCACACCTCTCTCCCCAATGGTCAGAACTCCGCCAGGTTCCAACAAGGCATTGAGTCGATCCAGCACAGCAGGTGAACATAAGTTTACGTTGTCCACCAACAGCCAATTGCCATCTTGTAAACACTGAAATAATTTTAATTTACAGCAATTATATGTATAAGTCTGATTCCTATTACAAGTTCAAATTCAGCGAAAAGGTAAATATAACTGACATCTACTTTAATCATTATCAGTCACCAATCATAATTAATCAGTATCAATAATCAATCTTCATCTATCATTCTATGACAGTTTCTGCTACGGATATTTGGTTAGCAAGTTTATGTTCACGTTTTAAGTATAATTTAACGTAATTTTATTTTATGTGGGTGTCACTGTCACTGTGGTAGGACATCTTTCCTCAATGTAGTGAGAGTGTTATTTTAGCAGAAGGTCTGCTGTTACATCTGTTAGCGGTAATAATATATCCTTGAAATGCAACTTTGTATACTTTGTAATGGAATGCAGAAGAGTAAAATCCTGTTAGGAAGCCATGCTCTATACCCAAGACTATATTTGTTTAGAGCAGGCCTGCACAAACAGCGCTCAACGAGCGCGCGCGCTCCTTCGGAGCGGGAGAGCGGTGTTTACCGCTCGCCGAAACGGAGAGAAAGATACGTCAGAATGACATAGACTTGCTATAGGTAAAGGAGAGGGAAACGACCACTCAGTTATCTAGTGGAGTGCATTGTGTAGGCCTATTCTCAGTAACTGTTTTACGTTGCTTACCTACTGCTACAGTACAGTATGGAGGAATCTAAAAGACGGAACATAACATTTAACATTTAACGATTTACAGCTCGAACTTATTGATCTTCAATATGACCTAAGGACTAAAGATCGTTTGAATAATACTACTAGCCTGGTTGAGTTTTACAAGACTAAACATTAGCAATAATATCCACGACTACATAGGCTGGCTGTGAAAATGATTGCTATGTTTGGCTCAACATTTATATTTGTGAGCAACTGTTTTCTATAATCAACTTTAATAAAGGCAGACATCGAACATCTGTAACTGATGTTTCATTATGATCAGTAGACTACTGTTCCTTTCAGCTGCCAACAGCATAAAACCTCGTTTTGATGTACTGATAAATAAAAATATAACAAAATCAGGGGCGTATTTTGCGGGCTACCGACGGTAGCCCAAGGAAATTACAAAAGAAAAAGTTTATAATATAACATAATGTAATAATTTTGTATTATTAGTTTTACCATAGTAATTAAAATTAAAGTAATTGTTAGATATATTTTGTGTAATAATAGGGTCAGCGGTAGCCCAAACCCTTTAACCAGTATACGCCACTGAACAAAATGATATTGTATATTTAAGTAGCTATAGAATTTCTATTATTTCTGTAAAATAAATATTTTTTTATTAATTAATAATAGTCCAAGATAGTTTTGCAAACACTGAACGGGAATTCATTTCATTTAGTCCTTTCTTTTGTGTACATTTTGTACGAGATACACCCCTTCTTCCAGTCCACCCTTATACAGAGCGCAGCTAATATCTGCATTCCGCTCATGAACTGTGAGTCGGCTCGGAGAGCGCAAACCTTGTGCAGGCCTGGTTTAGAGCAACTTTTTGAATCAATTGTGAAAGAAACAAATAACGAAAGATTTTTGGAAACTGCGGTGAACTAGGGATCGGAAATACAGGGTGATCCGTTGGGGTATGGATAAAATAAAAATACCGTAAAACATTTACTACTGAACTTTATTTGTTGAAACTTTGTGCATTCAACACTGAAAGATGGGAGATTCCTCAGAGCTCAACATGACCCCCATTGCGCACCCTGCACAACTCGTAACGGTGATGTAATTCAGCCCATGTCTGTTGTAACATAAGAGGGGTGATTTGTTGAAAAGCTTGAGTAATTTTTATTCTCACATCATCAATGTTCCTGGGGTTCTGTGAATAGACAGTGTGTTTAACAAAACCCTACACGAAGAAGTCAGGAGGGTTGGTTTGGGGACCAAGCCAAGAGATAGCTGCTTCTGGTACTGGGTTTCGCCTGAGATCTCCTGCATGTTTTTTAACACAGAATCTGTTTCTACAAATGTTCGATACCACAACATTATGGAATCGTATTTGGATGCATTACGCACACCATACTCATGTCGAAATTCCCTTTGAACTCTTAACACTCTCAAATTTAGCATACCAAAGAACACATTGTGCTCGCTGTTGATTTGTAGTAGCCATTTTAATCATCTACGATTTTCATTTGTTCTTTCAGATTGTTGACTGTCATATTATGGAAACTCCCATCTTTTAATCATAATATAACCAACAAGAAATTTTTCCTACTATCATAATAGCTTTATAATAATAAATTAATATTATACATACCCAAACGGATCGGACTGTATATAAAAAAGCATACTGCAATGAAAACTCGTGAACATTTTAATATTTAGAAAAATAAAAATACCATTAAGATTTTTGGAAAATATTGTTGTTGTTTTCTAATGCCAGGCATTAGACAAAGTCATTTGACCTCTTGCACTCCAATATTTTTCAAAGATATTGACATAGTCAGCCACTGAAGCACAGATTTTGAGGTGTTCCGAATCCATTTCTTGGTTTGAGTTGCACAATGGGCAGTTAGGGGACTGATATATTCCAATTCTATGCAGGTGTTTGGCCAAACAATCATGGCCTGTTGGTAAATCGGGAATTAACTGTGGATTATGATGCAGAGAGTTCCATTTTTTTTTGGAAAATATTGTTTATGGAGCAATTAAAAAAGAAAAGTGGAAGGGCTGATTTAGTGGCTAACTTGTCATTTTGTGCTGCTGATAACTATTATTTTTATTAGAGTAAAATTTCTTACATATTAATAAAATAATCTCTATTAACTTATAAGAATAACAGAATATGCTTATATTTTAAAGAAAAAGAAAAATGTGCACAGATGGACAAGTAGACAGTATGCCAAATTCCAATCAAATGTACCGAGAATACTGAAACTGTTTATTGAAATCAACTTTTAAGTAATATTGTAATAATTCATCTGCACTCGCTGCAATGAGGAAATAAACGTTTTTCAAACGAAAAATAGTTCTCAACTTACCTTGACGAGGACACTGTCTATCCATTCAAACTTGCCTCCAGCATTTAAACTTCCCTCTTTTGCTACTTTCTGGGACAGTTTGTTTAGTCCGGATTCCAAATTTCTGACTTCAGACTCGAAGTCCTGCTTGTCTGGTTGTGGATACCCATGATCATTCAGCAAAGCACTCACTATTTTTTGGAGAGCAGATAAACGCGAGTTAAACAGCTCTGTCTCAGAAGTGAGCGTCTGGTGTTCGTCAGAACCTATTAAAAAAACAACAAATTCTGCATCACTTTGTAAAAATTAATTTATAATCTATGTGGGGAGGAGGAGGGGAAGTGGCAGGTGATTCCTAGGATCTCTGTCATTGCGTGAAACATTTACGTTCATTGTTGGTTGTAATTGTTGTTGGTGGATGTAATTTCTGCTACAAAATTGCAACCACAGTCAGCTGTGGTGGTTATGGCAGCCATATTGGTAATGTAATAGTAATATGCGTTACAAGAGCGGTATGTTGAAGTCTTCATGTTCGAGGAAAAGTTTGAAAAAGCGAAAGGTAGTTGAGCTTTTTTAATTTCCGAGAATTGAAAGAAAACATATCACTAGTGTATCGTACATTATTTTGTGCGAAGATCGTTTATTACATACCTGAAAGAGGCATTTCTAATTAGTTGCAATGAAATCTCCATCTTGGTGTCTATTCAATGACGGCAAATTTGCAAAACAAAAATATCTATCTTCAACACTGTTACTTTAAAATGTTTTTGTGTTTACTCTACTCCAGCAGGCCGTGATATAAGTCTGTCTTTTTTTTCCCCAGTCCATAAATGCGAACTTAAATAAACGGTAAGATTATGTAATGATTTATTTTTCATTTTAATATTTTAACAATATTATTTATATAATATACTGCAGTAATAACATCGGCATCTGGAATCCTGTTGATTTTTACACGGCTTCCTTAATGTTACTTGCATCACGAATGCAGTAACTTTAGTGGAGTTGTAGAGTTTACTAAATTTTTGCAAATATTTAGAAACAATAATTAACAGTGCAATTTAGGTGAAATTGCAGTGGTAAGTTTCCAATTTATAATTATTACTATATTGAACGTCTCTAAAAATATGTTAGAAGCCTAAAGCAGTAAAATCAATATGTCACTTAAGCGGTAAGAAGAGGGAAAATGTTATGTGTGTAAGGTTGGGAATACTGAATGTGGAATTTTAGACTTACCGCGGATTGGTTTTGTGCGGAAACCAAGCAAATACGCACGATCTCGCACAAAAATATATTACATTCGTCTATATGAATGCTTTCATGTGTTCAAATGGACTTTTCGGAGACCGAAATACCATTGGCATTGCTAGAGCACCCAAGAATAAAATATTCCTTGACTGACGACATAAGAATCTGAAGTTTATGACGAAAATTAAGCTATATTCGAAATTATCTTTATCCTAATATGTCATAGAAAGTAGAACATTTACCGTAAGTTACGTAATAAAACGCCAGATTTTTTAAATTATATCGATAATATAGTGAATTAATTAATTAATTACGGTTTATATTATTATTTAATATCAGTTATTAAAGTTTACGAAACAGTAATGCAGTAGCGCCGCATGTCGGTATTTGTTCGAATCAGTACTAACAGCCAGGTAACTACAGGCCGAGGCTCAGTTACCAGTTGAAGCACAGATAACTGTGAAGATTACAATAACTTACTGTTGTTTCGGAAACTCGTTTCAAACATATCAGAGCGTTAAATCGTAAATAACTATGTATGTACAGGTAACTGTCTTTCCAGAAACCGGGCATATGTGTTATAAACATCGCACTAAAAAATTACGGTCAATTTTTGCCACTTATAAATAAATATTTCCCTCCGTTTCAAAACAGCAACAAACAAAACAAGTTTGATTACTGCGCATACGCGCACGAAATGTTTCGCGGTGTGGTATTCTGTTCAGTAGTGAAGGGACTACCAGGCAGTGCAGTTGTGAATGTTTCTAGTCTTCTGTAGTGCAACAAACTATAATATTTAAATAGTTCATTATGGACAGAAATCAAATGGTCACCTGCTGTGGTGTTCCTGTTGCAGAAAATGTAACAACAACCCAGTCAATTTTGAATAGAACATCTAAGGCAAAAAATTCGTACAAAAACGAGTTATAATTTATTGGAGTTTTATGTTAATTTGCCTCTCTCAAAACTTTTTTTTCTTTTATTAATTTGACATCACACAGAAAAAATTTATCTAATTTTTGTTTTTCTTATGTTAATTTATCAATCTAGAAGATGTATTAAAGTTACATTATATCAGTGATGTCAACTGGTGCCCATAGGAGCAAGCGGACGCTTTAGAGCCCAGGAGAGCCTGAGTGCTTTACAGCGGAAAGGAAAGAGACAGACGAAAGAGGTAGTATATGCCGCTTAGTCGAGTTATATACAGGGATGGCCAGTACTGATTCAATGGATAAAGGGAAGAGAACTTATTAAAATTGGATCATGTTAATTTTTAGATTTGTCTGAGAAATATAAGTGCATTATAAGAATGTAAGTTTTAATTTTAACGTTCATTTTTCACAAGTTTGCTTTTTTATTCAAAAGGAATATTTTCTCAACTTTTTTTTTTACAGAAAAGTGAAATTTTCAGATATGTTTGTTTAGTAGCCTTACAGGTACTAAAACAATGTTTTCGTAAATCTAATATATCGTAAATACGTATTACTGAAGATAGTGTATTAAAATGTTTGAAAATATTCGCATGGAAAATGTTTTTAAGGAAATGAATTAACAAAGCAAATACTGTTACATCACAAACAAAAGATATGTGGCTACGTGTTGGTAAAACGTCAGCTCTATAGCTTCAGCAGATTTCGAGATAATTTAATATTCTGATAACAGAAAGTTGCGCACCAATATCACCTAAAAGCATAATGCGATAAGAGTTTTATTATGTAATATTAGTTACAGTTAAAATATATACCTAGGCAACTTTGCTTTGTACTATAATATTGTTTTGATTACTTTTATAAGGCTAAAGATACCATCAATATCAATTTCAACTTATCATGTCATATTCAGTGTCTTTCTTTGGGATAACACCTTCTTTATGTTTAATTCACTTAGTACAGTATAGTTGTAGTTATTATGGAATTTGTGTGAATATTCCTTCTTTACTCGTTATTATGTCATTAACGTTTAAAACACAACTGCAATATTAGGCTAAGAAATATGTGTTAGTACTTTTGTTTTACAGACAATGTAGAAAATAACAAATAGATAGATAGATAGATAGATAGATAGATAGATAGATAGATAGACAGACGGACGGACAGACGGACGGACGGACGGACGGACAGACGGACGGACAGACGGACGGACAGACAGACAGACAGATAGATAGATAGATAGATAGATAGATAGATAGATAGTGAAATTTGAAGGGCGCGTCAGCATCAATGAACAAACAGAAAGAAGCCATATAAAAATAACGACAGAAAAAAATCACGTTCCGTTTGAAGTTTGTGCACCACTGTTTTCTTAATCCATCAGGCTGCTTATTCCTCCTAGCATACCTAGCGCTTAATGCCCGCGCACGACGTCAAGGTCAGAAAAATGCGCTTGCTTTGACATCACTGCATTATATTACTGAGAACTTTAGCAAATGTATACCATATTTTGGAACAGAATTAATGACATCCTTCTATACCATATTTTGGAACAGAGGGAATATATCGCACGTGTATGAAGGTGGAATGATACATAATATATGAAACCTAAGAATTCTCAGAAGACATGCCCAAAGGTGCTCTGACAACGAAAAATGTAGAATCTGTTACAGATCGAATAGGCCTACAGATGCCTTTACTCAGAAGCTGTTAGCTGAAAGGCTTACGCTTGGAAGACTCTTTAAGCTTCATATTGACGTTTATCAGAAATGGAAAACAGTATTACGAGCAAGTGCAGTCAAACTATTTGGCAAGAGTTGTAAAATGACCATCACTAAGAAATGCCCTTGGGCTCAATATAGCACATCGCGTACGACAGCTACAGGATCCCGCTGCTCTTGAAGTATTCATCATCTTGTGTCCATTTTATGAGTGAACATAAACCAGGCGGCTATTACCCGAATATATCAGACACGGCGGAGCAGCATCACGGCACTGGCCGCACGTGACACTGGCTGCAAGAGACTCACTCCATGCGCCCCTAACGTTCATAAAATAACTGCTTTAGGGTGTGCAATAAAGGGGACGAGTGTATTTCGCACTAGTTAGATTTCATTTATCTACGTCCGAGCGGAAATAAATAGAAGCATCTGGAATTGAGGGCATCTATCGGCTACTACCGGAACGCGTGAAACAAAATAGAATAGCATAGCGGACAAAATGTAAATTATATATGAAGCTGCCTATACACGATCAAATTTTTCTTGAAATTCAATACTATACAAGAAAACTTGTCAAAGACTGATCAATTTTGAAAAAAAAATTGTCAAAGACTATTTTATACTGTAAAGTATAGTAGGGGTGAAGAAGGGATAGTGACGCGAAACATACAGCCTCTCCTATCCAAATGCCATCCTCACCTTCCCGTGGTCCACCCTGTTTCTACCCAAGGCTTTTTAACTCTCTACAGGTTGCCTCAAAATGGAGCTTGGTGACGAGGGTTATTGAGGGGAGCGGGGATCGTCAATGACGTCACACGTTTCCCGCGTATAGTGGCATTTAAATGTGTTCTAAGTGATCTTTAGGAATTGCTTAATAGCATAAATGTTTTCACCTTATAAATATTGAATAATTGCTTAAAGTCCTGCGATATAAATGACTTAAACTAATGTTAAATGAATTACGGCTCGTTTGGAAACATTAAACTTACGTTCCCGCGCGATTTTAATTTATAGTATTTCAATCTAATACCATTATTATTTTATCGTTGTTATGTTATAGAAAAATTAGTAAATTAATTATTTTTAAATTTCAATAATTTTGTACACCATGTATTTAATAAAATAATATGTATAACAATAATACCGATAATGATATATAGTATTGTTCCCTCTAATGTCCTAGTCCATTTTCAGCCATGCCAGGCCAAAGATGTGCTGTTGCTATCTGCAAAAGCTTTTACCACAAAAGCAAAGGTGAAAATGTTTCTTTTTTGTATACCTAAAAGAGAAGACATCAGGAAACAATGGATAATAGCGTGCAAAAGGCAAGATAAATTTAACCCTGATACCAGCAGAATATGCTCACTACATTTTAAAGAGGAAGATTTTGAATTGGATTTCAGGGCTTCTTTACTTGGTATTCAAGTAAAAAGACCAAGGACTTTAAAACCATCTGGTAAGGCTAATAATTTAATTATATTTAAAATTTGTGTAAAGAAATTTAATATATATATATATATATATATATATATATCAAGTATTATGTCTGTTGTGAAGAAAGTTATCATCTATAACTTGTGTTCTCCCTTTACTACTTATGAATTTTGAATATTCCTGTTTATTATAAAGTCCCGTTTGTCAAGCTCTGCCTATAAATTATCACATGACTGATTTTTATACTCTTACTATGATAGGCATTATTACTATTATTATTATTAATTATAATTATTAATTCTGTGTTACTTTCAGCTGTTCCAACATTAAATTTAACACCAGAACAGTCTCAGAGGACAGTATCACCTCGAAATATAAGAATGGAGAAGAGAAATCTAAAAACTATTGTTCACAATATGTTAGAAGAGGATGCTGAAATTAATGAAGTGGGTGAGTCAGTACCAGAACCTGAGCCACAGAATGAAGAAGCGAGGTATGAAATTCTACTTAAAAATTATAACACAGTTCTAGAGGAAAATAAGAAACTCAAAGAGCAATGTTTACAAAGTAGATATGAAGTTGAAGGATATAAAAAACAGATTAGCCAATTGGAAAAAAAAATTAAGAAAATATCTGCTGAAATGGATGAGAAGAAAGTTCTTGCATTAAATCACAAAATTCAGGAAGTACTTTCAGGGGTTTTTAGTAAAAATCAAATAGACATAATCATGAACAAAAAAAAACATGTGAAATGGTCACCTGATGACATTTCTAATGCTTTCACTATTAGATACCTTAGTAAAAGGTGTTACATATACCTTAGAGAAAAATGAATATTCCCTTACCTGGAATTTCATCACTTCAAAGGTGGGCTTCAAATCTGTCACTGCGACAAGGTGTTTTGCCTGATGTCATACAAATAATGGATGTTGCAGGACAGAATATGAATAATTTTGAAAAAACAACAGTTCTATCCTATGACGAAATGAAAATAGCCAGTACTCTCGAATATGACCAGAAAGAGGATGAAGTTGTGGGACCTCATTCTTATCTCCAGATTGTAATGGCTAGAGGACTTTTTGCGAAATGGAAGCAGGCAATATATATTGGCTTTGATTGCAAAATCACTCAGGTCATACTGGATGATATTATCATTAAATTAAATATTATTGGCTATAAAGTAGTTGCTTGTGTTAGTGACTGTGGTGGAGGGAATATGGGTCTCTGGAGGAGCTGTCAATATCAATTCAGAATACAATCTACAAGCATCCCGTCTCACAGGAACCCATCTACTTTTTGCTGATGCCCCACATCTTTTAAAGTTGATTCGTAACTGGTTCCTAGACAACGGATTTACTTTGGAAAATGGAGAACAAATCAGTAGTGTTCCTGTGGAAGAATTGATCAAAAGTACTGCCACAGAAATAACTTCATGCCACAAATTAAGTGCCAGCCATGTGAAATGTGAAAACTAAAAGGCAAAATGTTCTGTTAGCTGCACAGTTACTCTCACACTACAGCCACTGCTTTGAAACATTACAAACCTGGACCTGACAAAAAGTTAGCTGAAGTAACAGGAGCCTTCATAGAACTGGTAAATGAATGGTATGACATATTTAATTCTTATACCCCTAACCATTCAGTTCCAACTAAAATGCCCTATGGAACATATCTAGAGCAGCAAAATATAATTTTAAATAAAATGGAAACAGTCATGACCACCTCACTCTGCACTGGAAAAATAGTTTACAGGCCTTTCAGAAAGCTGTAATTGTTTCCATTAAATCCCTTCGCCTCTTGTTTCAAGATATGGTTGAAAAGCATAACATCAAATACATTTTAACACACAGACTAAACCAAGATCTGGTAGAAAATTTCTTTTCTCAAATCCGGACTCGAGGTGGACTACATGATCATCCTTCTCCATTGGACTGTATATACAGAATAAGAATGATTATCTTAGGTAAGAACCCTGGAGTTATTCAGAGGCAAACAAATACAACTGATGCTGACCAGGATGAATTTATAGTAGCGAAAGCTCTAAACAAAGCTCAAATAACCATACCTGAATCAAGCTGTCTGCCTGCTGAACTACACATTAAAGATCTTGAAAATGAACAAATTTCCCATGCTGAAATTGTACAACAAAGTGAAGAGGATGGTTTGGAATATATTGCAGGTTACATTGCCAAGAAGTTTAAAGATAAATATCCGTATCTGGGAAACTTCACGCACAAAATTCACACAGAACATAACTACACAGTTCCATCCTGGGTTAGACATCTTTCATACGGAGGCCTTACTTCACCTTCTGAAACCTGGCTACAAGAATTCAAAAATATTGTGTCCTCATTCACATTATTCCATAAAGACAATGTTCAACGGGGGAAAAATGTTTTAAAAGGACCACAGACTTCGTAGCTTCAAATGTAGGCCTACAACATATCCCTTCAGAGGTACTTGAAGCAGCTGTGAAAACTATATTTTTCGTGAGGATAAAGTATCTAAATTCCAAAACTGAAGCACACAAGAGGAAGAGGTTAGGAGTGCAGGATAGTGCAGAAGCGAGACAGATGAATAAAAAGTACAAGAAAATAATTAATTAATAAGTAAGTAATTCACTTGTATGCCATTTTAATCTATTATTATTTTTAAGTACTATGGTAGTTAAACAAGCATTTTTGTACGACAGAGTAGAAGAAACCGTTTGAAAAATTAATGTTCATATTATATTACAACATTATAAATTGAAGATCACTTTCTTGAATTTCATGATATCACTGAATTTCAGGTTGGCAAAAATATACTGAAAAGGACAGCTGAATATATTCCTATAGGCCTGCATCAAAGATATTCCTACGGATATTTTCGAAGCCACAGTGAAAACTAGACAGAGCAAACATACGTATGCACTCGTAAGTATTGTGACTTATATTAGTTTACAACAATGTAATTTATTCGCCACAACAATAATTCCTTTCTACAATTCGCCTTAAACGCTCTCGCCAACAATTGGATTTTCACTCAACACAGTATTCGTTATAGCACTCCACCGACGACAATGACAATTTACTTGGACTAGTACGAACAACAATTAACTGTTAATCTTAACTAATATTTACAAAGCACTATTTACAAATCAGAACTATCAGTTCTCAGTTCACAGTTCTTCTATCTCAGTCACTCGAGTTCACAGTATCTCGAACCACAGACCTCAAGAGACAGTTCACTGTACTCGAACTCGGGTCCCTCCAACTGCGGTCCACTGCACTCGAACTCAGGTCCCTCCAACTGCGATCCACTGCACTCGAACTCAGGCCTTCGGATGCTGACGCAGATGCGGACGCACACTCGAGTCGAACTCCGGCTGGCTTGCTTGCTCTGGCTTTCTCACTGACTGGCTGACTGAAAACTCAGAAACTGAAAACTGCTGTCGTTCCTTCGCGACCGTAATTTATAACTACAGCGACGTAGCCTGGAAATTTCGACCCGTCTCTAGAGATGGCATTCCAGAGAAATCCAGGGCCCTCTCCTCTCTACCAGCACCAGATGCGCGCGCAAACTCGTCGCGTGACGTAATACACCCTCTCCCCTTTCTCCGCCGCGCGCCGTCCCAAAGTGCTCCGCGCGATCTTCTCTCTTGCGGGACGCTGGTCGTGAGTTCGATTCTCACGTCGCTGTCACATTGCCCCCTCCTTAGGGCTGCTCGTCCCGGGCAGTCCCTTGGTAGGCTGCTAATCGGTCCAACGTTTGGGGTCCTCCGGCTGCTCCCTCCTTATGGTGGCGCCACCCCATCCTTGGCTTGGCTGGGCAGCGATACTCGTACTGCGTGGGCGCCATCTTGCTCTTCCCCTTGGCCCTCCGAGGAGAGCTCGCTGGCCACGGGTTGGTCCTCGGCGTCCATCAGGAACACTTCATCCCGACCAAGACGGAGTATACGGCGCCGGACGTCCACCGTCGCATCGAGTAACCGCATGGCGTCGAGTCCCAGGACGACGTCCTCGGTGATGTTGGCGACGAACACCCACATCTCCAGTTTCCTCTTCCCCAAGGTCAGGTCCAGGAAGACCTCTCTCTGGATGGGCAAGCTCTCGCCTGAAGCAGTCCGTAGCTCGTATTGGCGCAGCGGCGTCCTCCCAGGTAGGCCCCGCACGACGTCTGGTCTGGCGATAGTGAGCATCGCCCCGGTGTCCACCAATACTCTGCATGGACGGCCTCTTATCCGTCCTTCAGCAATCAGCCCATCGTCGCACCTTCTGTCGACCGGTTTCAGGACGAGCCGAGGGGACGGTGATGACGGCGCCGACGTGCTCCTCCGAGCATCGGCCCCCTCTGTCTCCTGACTGTAGCCAGGTCGGTCGCAACTCCTCCGCAGGTGCCCAGGTTTACCGCAGGACCAGCAGGTGGGCACCCGTCGTCCCCGTTGCTCAGGCGACTGTTGACTCCTCTCAGTGCCAGCCACCTCTCTCTCCGGCCGGTGGCCAGAGCGGTCGCAGTCCCTCCTTAGGTGTCCCGGTCTGCCGCAGGACCAGCAGGTGGGCGCCCGTCGTCTCCGCCGCTCCGTTGACTGTTGGCGCTCCTCGACGTCGGCCACCTCTCTCTCCTGCCTGTGACCGGATCGGTCACAGTCCCTTCTCAGGTGTCCCGGTCTGCCGCAGGACCAGCAGGTGGGCGCCCGTCGTCTCCGCCGCTCGGGTGGCTTCGGTTGGCGCCCCCCAGCATCCGTCGCCGTGACGCTCCTGATCCAGTGCGGTGCTGAGACTCCCGCCCCCGACTTGGCCGCCTCCATCCTGAGGGCCGCCGCCAGAGCTGCGTTGATGGTACGATGCTCTGCCAGGAGTAGCTGTTGTCTGATTTCGGGGTCTCGAACTCCGCTGCCGAAGGTGTAGGCCGCCTCTCCAGCGATGAAGTCATTAGGTAGGCCCCTGAGCGCCTTATGGGCCAGTTGTTCCACCGCCATCGCGAATTCTTGCAGGGACTCGCCTGACTGTTGGACCCTCGTTTTCAGTTGGGTCCTGAATGCTGCAGCAAGTTGATGGTCACCATAACGTCCCTCTAAGGCCGCCATTATCTCAGCGGCTGTCCCATCTTCTGGAACGCTGTGAAGAATCTCCGACGCCTGTCCCTGAAGCGCGGCCAGCAGCTGAGTAGTTTTCTCTGCTGGCGTCCACCCATTGTGCTCTGCGATGGCCTCGAACTGGCGACGGAATATCGCCCAAGACGTCGTACCGTCGAACTTCGGCGTCTTGACGTTGTGATGTCTGGCTGAAGCCGATGGTTCCGCAGGGGCACTATATGGAGTCCTCAACTCTGTGGCCGCTTCTTGCATGGCACGTCGAACCTCCTCGGCAACTATCTGTTTATGTTCTCTAGCCTGGCGATCCACCAACGCGAGAATGTGCTTGTTTTCCTCAGCATGTCGGTCCATCACCTCACTCGACTGCTCTTGACGACGCTCGAGAGCGCGAATTTTGCCGTCAAAATGGTCTACATCCTGTCTCAACTCGGCTACTGTCTCGTTTATAGTTGTAAAATTCTGGTATAGTTTATCTAAATCGGCCTTAAGTTCGTCTTTCACGATGGCGACAATTCCATCTACATGGGCCGAAACGCTTTCAATTTGCGTAGTGACGTCATCTTTCACTCCGCTTTTGTCGCCTTTCACTCCGCTTATGTCGTTCTTAACCTCACTGATGTGCCTGTTCATGTTATCTTTTACTTCACTGATATCGTTCTTCATTTCTGCTTTTACTGCACTTATGTCGTTTTTCATTTCAGCTTTCATTTCCGCGATGGCTTGCAGGATCTGCTGTAGGTTCTCCATTGTCGATAATATCCCACTTCTGACACCAATGTGACTTATATTAGTTTACAACAATGTAATTTATTCGCCACAACAATAATTCCTTTCTACAATTCGCCTTAAACGCTCTCGCCAACAATTGGATTTTCACTCAACACAGTATTCGTTATAGCACTCCACCGACGACAATGACAATTTACTTGGACTAGTACGAACAACAATTAACTGTTAATCTTAACTAATATTTACAAAGCACTATTTACAAATCAGAACTATCAGTTCTCAGTTCACAGTTCTTCTATCTCAGTCACTCGAGTTCACAGTATCTCGAACCACAGACCTCAAGAGACAGTTCACTGTACTCGAACTCGGGTCCCTCCAACTGCGGTCCACTGCACTCGAACTCAGGTCCCTCCAACTGCGATCCACTGCACTCGAACTCAGGCCTTCGGATGCTGACGCAGATGCGGACGCACACTCGAGTCGAACTCCGGCTGGCTTGCTTGCTCTGGCTTTCTCACTGACTGGCTGACTGAAAACTCAGAAACTGAAAACTGCTGTCGTTCCTTCGCGACCGTAATTTATAACTACAGCGACGTAGCCTGGAAATTTCGACCCGTCTCTAGAGATGGCATTCCAGAGAAATCCAGGGCCCTCTCCTCTCTACCAGCACCAGATGCGCGCGCAAACTCGTCGCGTGACGTAATACACCCTCTCCCCTTTCTCCGCCGCGCGCCGTCCCAAAGTGCTCCGCGCGATCTTCTCTCTTGCGGGACGCTGGTCGTGAGTTCGATTCTCACGTCGCTGTCACAGTATTTTATAACTACGTATAAATATCACACGTTATAATTTGCACTACTTTAAATTTAATTTTAGGGTTTCCTGAACTATCATACGAGCTGATCACTACATGCATTGTATTTGTATTATGCCTATAGGTTATGTTGTTTTTAAACTAAAAAATAAATTTCCGCAGCTTCATATTAAAATTGCACACGCTCACACGCAATACAGGCAGAACATGGTTATGCCATTCCATCATGGTGAAACCACCGTAAAACTCTGACTCGTGAATTAAATGAGGTATAACAAGAATAAAATTGGGAAAACACGAAAACGTCCTGCAGATACAGATGTTGGCCATTACCACTATCAATTCAAAAATAAACAGTGAACAACACAAATTCATAATATGTAAGTATTTTCTATATATTATATATGTATTTTAACGTTTCACAGGTGATATTTTGCATTATTTTCAATTTATTTCAACATTTCTCGGCACAACATAATATTATCAAATGATAGTCGCCATGTGCCAGGAATCGTCATACGTCACACGGGGACTGCGTTCTGATTGGTCAATACATACTGATGCAACCTGGGTAAAGTTAAAAATCCTTGGTTTCTACCAACGAGGAAATGGCGACCGAGTCACAGCGGTATAACTGTTTCATCAAATGCAGAGGAAATGCTGCATTACAAGCCTGTCCAGAGGCTAAAAGTGGCAGCCCCACTACTGGACTACCTAACGATAAGGCTAGTAACCTATCTTAGGGAAAATTACATTACTTTCAAGCCTCAAACAAGCAGTACAAGGAATCCCAAAAATGATTATGCAATATAAACCTAGAGTACATCGTCGACCAGGAAGACCTTTAAGAAGATTGCTAGATGGGGCCGAAACAGGTCTACAGAGGCCCAATTCGTGAAGGATGATGATGATGAAGTATAGTAAAAGAGGAGGTGGGGTGTGATGATAGAGACTGGATTAATCTTGCACAGGATAGGGGCCGATGGCGGGCTTATGTGAGGGCGGCAATGAACCTTCGGGTTCCTTAAAAGCCATTTGTAAATAAGTAAGTAAGTAAAGTTTTAACAAGATTTTAAAACATATCGATGGCTAAGAACCGGTACCTCATATCTACAATGGTCATTTAGTTTAACCACATTATTACTTAGAATAATTATGTTGCTATTAACGCTTAAAACGGGCTCTTGTTCTTGACCCTACTATCCGTTTCGAAAGAAACCTAAATCAGGCCACCGAAGTTGATATTGAGAAGAAATCTATTTATGAACCTTGTCTGCCTTATCTTTCTCAAAAGTACAACGTCCCTCTTAAACAATGGTCTGTCATTGGTTTGCTGTTTGGCAGTAGAGGTTTTATTACAAAATTCACATGGAATTATCTTAAGGAACTTCACATTCCTTTTGATTATGTAATGTCTGTCCTTATAAATATTATCAAGGATTCCCTTCAAATACTGTATTACATCATCATCTCTATTTCAATTAATCAACTTATATTTGCCTTCAACAATTAACTTTCTTTTTTCTTTAATGTATCACATCACATTATATTGTACATGTTTATTGTATTCAGGACCCTTGTGGTCGCTCAAATTCTTTAAGCTGATGTCTATAATTTAGAAAATATGTATGTTCACAAAATTGGACAGTTAATATTTTGTCCAAAACGAGAATATCAATGGCAAAGGAAGCTTTTAATAGAAAAAAGGAGCATCTTCTGCGTATCTCTGGAGAAAGAACTAAGGAAGAGACTAGTGAAGTGCTTTGTGTGGAGTGTAGCAGAAACATGGACATTACGACGAAGTGAATAGAAGCATTTTAAATGTGGATATGGAGAAGGATTGAGCGTGTGAAATGGACAGAATGAGAAATGAAGCTGTGTTGGAAAGAGTGCATGAAGAAAGAATGATGCTGAAACTGATCAGAAAGAGGAAAAGGAATTGGCTGGATCACTGGTTGAGAAGAAACTGCCTACTGAGGGATGCACTGGAAGGAATGGTGAACGGGAGAAGAGTTCGGGGTAGAACAAGATATCAGCTGATAGACGATATTAAGATATATGGATCATATGCGGAGACTAAGAGGAAGGCACAAAATAGGAAAGACTGGAGAATGCTGGATTTACAGTGAAAGACCTGTCCTTGGGCAAAACACTATGAATGAATGAATATTTTGTCCTCGACAAGGAGATCTTGTAAAGCAGAAACATAAATAAAAGATTTGTCTATTTCGAGATAAATTAACATTTAAAACAGTTGTCTGATTCACTTGCAAATGCCCAATACTAGGTATCACTTCTTAGCCATCGATAATCTTTAAGTTCATTGTAACGGTATGTAGACCCTACCAACAATTAAAATATAAATATTGTATGTAGCTAAATTCTTTAGAGAATAATTATGCTATACAAAACTATATAATATTACTTAACTGTACGGTAGAGCTGAGACGAGATGTTATGGCACCAACCTGCGCGAAGTTTTAAATTGCCGGCCAGCAGGGTAGAGGATTGGGGGTTGTTTGGGTTACGGTTCTCAAGCTCAGAGTGGCAGGCATATCCGTTTCATCTCTTTCCAAAAACATTCGTCTTACCTTAGTATCACCACTTTCCTACTCAAGAGTCCGAAGGTAGCTAATGGAATTACGCCCGCTATTCCATCTTTACATTCTTATTCTCCGTACGAATCAGACGACTGATCTGTGCTGGAATCAGATGTCCCTAAGTTTATGGAAATGTTCTCCAAAATACTGTCCATCACGTGCTCACTTTCAATGTAATTGTTCTCTACTTTCTTCACATAATCATACACTGATATCCATTCTTGGAAGAAGCGATTGCAGAGAGGGACTCTGCTTATGCGTGGCGGAGAAATTATAGACGAGACTTCTTATGACTTCCTCATCAAAACTGTCTACAGCTGCAACAATCTTCTTCTTCGGCTGTGATTTTTCCGGACTGGAGAAAGAATCTGCTGTTCCTGCCTCAATATTTTCCCCTTCTTTCCTGATTCTTGCCAAGGTTCGCTTTGAAATACCAGTGGCAGCCAGTACTCTTGCACACACGCTTTTCAATGGAATTGGTATTTCATTTACAACCTCTTCTGACATGAATTTCCATACATTGCATGCTATTTCATGTCCTTGACTATGAACTACTCTATGATTTCACACCTTAGACAATGCCATAATTAGGGCGCTCAGAAGGACAATGTTTTCAGTATTAGCAATAGCGGTAGTAGCAGAACGATCTGAACACTCGGAATGCTAGTAACCAACTAACCCAACACCCCTCCAGTTGAGTGTGAGGGCGAGTCCAAGCAAACCAACTAAAATGCGTCCCTCGCGCCTGTGCCATAACTTCTCGTCCGGGCTCTACCCTACATATTGTTTTAAAACAAAATACTGCACTCACGATTAGTATTTGCCTAGGATAGCTATACATAGTTCAGAATCTTCATTCAAAATTGCATTTATTGAAATTTGATTCGAGATATCTGCCTTGCAATTTCCTCATACGCATTATTTTTCATTTTATTTTGGTATTTCCCAGAACCTGCGGCATAGGGGCATGGGTTTCATTCATATAATTGACTGAGATCCAAAACTTTTTTCCTCAGCCAGGAGCCATATTTTTGTGGTTCTTGGCACCATAATATTTTCGAATCTCAATGGTCAACACCTTCAAAGAATTATCAAGTGTTATGAGTTCGCAGTAAAACTTGTGAAGTATTATCAAGTCTTGAAAAGTGTTGAATTTCATGAAAATTTGATCGTGTACAAGAGGCTTTACAATACAAAGACAATTAGATAACAATGAAGAGAAAGAAATGTGCTTTTTTAGCGACAATATGTCATTCAACCTTGAAGAAGGTCCGAAATCTCTATAGTTAAAACTAATATAAGTAAAAAATAATTCGTTACTTACTTAACGACGGTCGTCATTTAGGGGGAAGAGAAATGAAAAACTAAAGAAAACTGTATCTTACTCGTAAATATTAAAATATTCCTCTTTTATGAATGCTTAAAAAGTAAAGATGAGCAATTTAATGATATCGCTCATATGAAACCAACTTTTGCTATATTAGTGGTTGTTTTCCATCGAAAATAAAAGTACAATTTTTTTGTTAACTGAGATTATTTCTTTACCAATAAAATTGTGTGTTTATTTTTTTGGCACAAATCAGAAAGAAATCACAATAGAAATCAAAAGACGAAAGTGGCATTGGATAGGGCACATAATCAGGAAAGAAGATGGAGCAGTAGAAAGAATGGCTTTGGATTGGAACCCCAGGGTAGTAGAACAAGAGGAAGGCCAAAAAATACATGGAAGAGAACAGTTTTGGAGGAAATTGCTAGGGAGGAGAAAACATGAAGCGAAGTGAAGAAGTTGGCTACAAACAGGGTCCGATGGAGGCACTTTGTGAATGCCTATGCTCCTCATGAGGAGATACAGGAGTTTGATTGATTGATTTGTTGGCACAAATGTCATATTAACAGCCAGTGCATGTAAATTACGCATCGTTTAAGTAGGATTAAAGTTAAAACTAGATAGACCTATGTGTGGAAACCTGAAATGTACAGTAAAATTCTATAAACTTGACCATAAAAAATTAAACCATGATATCAGCCTATTTCAACCAAAAATAATAAGAAAGGTACTTAATAAACGGAGGAAAAAATAAGACCTTTAAAAATATTTCGCATCTGATACGATTTAAATAATTTTTATGGTCAAATTTACCCCAGCGCTCAAGTTTGCCCTAGTTTACGGTATGAAAAATAGTTGATTTTAGAATAAATAGGGAACACGTCACATCATATACCCTATAATGTCTTTAAATTGTATTTTTAATAACCAGAATTGATAAGAAGGCCGTTCTTCTGGAACCCCTTTTAGGGGCGGCTATATTGTACGTACTATATAATAGTACATTATGCAACGAGCCTATAATGATAGTAATTAAGAAGCGAGTATAGATGTTTATGAAACGAGCGCAAGCGAGTTTCATGATTTTCATACGACCTTCTTAATTACCATTATAGGCGAGTTCCATACGACTTTTTATGCTCGACCATATTTCTAACTTGAAATAAATTCAGATGTATACATTTTATTTGTATCTGACAAGATCGGAAGTGACCTTGTTCTAGGTCGTGAATTGTGAGATGTGCGCAGACGCGAAAGTATTGATTTTTTCCGAGGAACAATAATGTCATTGACCTTGTGTAATCCCGTTAAACTTGGTATAACCTTGATTATTGAATTCGACATTGAAAAACGAGATGACAAATTGAATTTATTTGAATATTATTTGCAATTAACGCTAATTATTATAGTAACAGAACATAACCTTCTGCGACAGTATTGGATTTCCAGCCTCCGTGACTTTTCGCTAATTCTCTTTCGATTGCATATCCGAGAATAATCGATACTTGCGGTTTTATAACGGTACAAAGCTGACTTGTTATTGGCTAAACACCTGTAAGCTGAGTTGTCATTGGCTGAAAACACCTGTACTTTAATGAGTAGGTGTACTTTAATGACATGCATTAAAGGACTGCTACCAGGTGTATAATTACTACATTTCGGCATGGTCGAGCATAAAATAAATTATCTACTTTAACATGCCCATATGTGCTTGTAGATGGCGCCTATAGGTTTATCTCTCTCTTAAAAGTTCCTGGTATTTTCTTCGAATTAGATGTTGCAACTGTCATTTGCATTCTGAAAACCTGGCAACCCTAGCATTACGAGTTCCTTTGAGAGTATACAATTTAGAAATGCTCTATTACTATAATACATTTAAGTGCGAATTGAACGAACGAGTGCGTAGATGTACAGTCAAACTTGGACCGGGCTTGCCATGCCGTGACAGCTTCAAAGGCACAACTCGGTTCGCGATACGGTTCGTGGTCATGTATCAGTAATGTACAAACACAGATGGGGGCGGGATAATGACTTATACGCAAAGCGTATTTGTGCTTCCCACGGAACATGATTTCATTGTCTGTAATGAAGAAATGCCAATATGGAATACGTCTAACACGGGCTCGTGTTTGCAAATGTTTTTATCACCATGGAAACCTCAGAAGACTAAAGTGAATTAACCCTCCTGCTACAAAGGTTTCTTTTACAAATTACAGTGGAACTCCACAAATAGACACAGCAATGGTCCGTGTGTGAGACGAGGTACAAACGCTGTCTTTCTACGGCAGCCGTGGCGAAATGTGATCTTGCGCCGAGCCACTGTGTAACTTGCAGCGTACATAGCACCTATGGAGAAAGGCGGGCACCCGAAGGGGAAGTGAAGCAACTGTCTGACTTATTAACGGATTTTCATTTTCCATACGTCAAGCACTCAAGTACTTAAGCACTACAGTACAAGGCTACAAACTAATTTTTAGTACGTGTAACGAAGAAAGAAATGAATAAGAAAACACAGGACACATTATCACAACCTAAAGTTAACTGTCTTCAGAATGTCTCTGCGACAGAGTTTCAAAATCAGGAATGATGTCACTTACTGCCAGTCGTAGTTGATCACGAAGGTATTTCTCTGTCAGTCGTGATCTAAATTTGGTTTTTTACTATTTTCATTGTTGAAAATATTTTTTCACAAACGTAAGTTATAGCGAACATGGCTTCAAGAGAGCAAGCGAAAGAACGAAGCTTCGGATGTTTATTTTTTTTTGGCAAAGATTTGAAAAGTTCAACATTTTTCAATTCCTTACATATAACTTTCATTTAACATCACGTTGTAAATCTGTGAGTTTAAATTGAAGATCTAACCGTATTATTCATACATCTGCTGAAAAAGGATCGACGTACAGAGATAATAATAATAATAATAATAATAATAATAATAATAACAGCACTTAACCTTTTAATGTTTCATGAGTAACATGTAGTATAATGCCGTTTTATGTTACACAATCTTTTCCTCGTAATACTTGGGGGAAGCGTCCTCCCATCCTATTTTGAAACTTTGGTTTTTGTAGAGGTACATGGTTTCGAGAGAGACATTGCGACGATACGCCACTCGCAGGTCAGAGACAAATACAAATGGAACGGAGTTTGACTCCAGTGAGTGAGAGGGTGGGGGTTGGAGACAGTAGGAAGCAAGAGAAATGCATAGCTATCATTGCGAGCCACAATGTGATCGTGAGTCACATTTTCGCCACGGCTGTTCTACGGAGTACTGCGGACATCGGTAAACATAAGGGCTGTACAATGTGTTTTATGACGTGCGGGCCGAAACATGAATAATTAACGTATATAATTTTAAATAATATATTGTAATATATGCAAAATATATAACAAAACAAATCCGTGATTAAGTATAATACATACGTGATACATCTGAAACATAAAACAAACTTCTGGAGAAAAAACTCTCTAAATATATCTACATATGGGGCTTTCATTTCAAAACTTCCCACTCTAAATAACTAGTTAATTAAATTGAATTCAATTAAAAAAAACACGTAAATTTAGATATCAAGGGGGAAGTCTTAAACAAGGCTTAATTGCATTTTAGATTTCACCTCCCACCCCCAGTCACTCCCACTTTGAAATTTCAAATGGCACCCCTATATTTTTAGACTTAGAGAGAGAGAGAGAGAGAGAGAGAGAGAGAGAGAGAGAGAACTCATCCGGCCTTAATTAAGGATGACCACGAGAATCCGGAAATTAATAGCAAACAAATATAATTAATTAAATATGAATATTGTTATAAAAATAAAGTGTAATAATTAAGCACCATTGATTACCAATTATAAAATAAAATCTTAGAAGATGACTATAAAATTATACTGATAAATAAAAGATTTTATGTAAAATTAGCATATCCTTAATTAAGGCCTTCTGAGTGGTATAAATGAAATTATATAATCTGCAGGGAATCTTTGAGAATTTGCGAGATGATTTTTTGAATTTCAAAAGATGATATTGATAATTGTTTTAAAAAATGATATGTAAATTTTGGTAAAGAACTCCGAGCACCAAAAAATAAACCTGTCACTGACCAATTGAAGAGAGGGATGTTATACTTGGCACTAAGGTAGGGAATACAAGGTTCATAAATGGCCCTCTTTTCCTGATCAACCTGATGAGCTTGATTTAGATCTCTCTCCATGCGTATAGTTGGATCTATGATAATAGCCTTTTGTTGTTGCCAGTTTATTGCTATTATATCCGCTCTTCTGTGAGAGTCGTCTTCAGAAATGCAGTGGACCTCTTCATGAACTTCCCAACATTGAGCATTCAATTGTTTATACACCACATTCATTTGTTTTCGCATCTTTTCTATCGTCGCCTGGCAACCTACATTTTTGTATTGTTGATTAGAGCCGAAGAGAATGAAGCTACAAAAACTTATTGAGCATTTCTTGTAATAGTTGTGTTTGTGTATTAAATTATTTTAAAATGGTGTATACCCTTCAAGAGAGAACATAAATCATTCCTATTGCTTAAATTTAGGAAATACACAAAATAAGCTGTGTTTTCATCCTACAATCAACTGATAATAACAACGCTTCTTATAATCACTGCGGAATGCCTCGTAATTAGATGAATTTTGCGCTATACTGGAGAATTAGCACGGTCGCTTTGAACCGTGCCGTTACGTTTATCACCAAATTTAAGTAAATACACAATGTCACCAACATAAGAACATGACATTGGTTTGTGGCGTAGTTGGCGGGAGAAATTTTTTTCTCTCTCTGTCTACCTCCTTCGTTCTGAACATTATTGAGAGATAGCGCCACTGTTAGTGACAATGTGTATTTGCGTAAATATTGCGAGTAAATTATGACGAGTGCCTTAGAGGAGAGGCTCGGGACGTGATCCTTACTTGAATTTATTTTTGCGTGTACATTGCAGATTAAATGATTGAGATCCCTTCTTGCTCCGGTTACAGGCCTTGCATTTACGAAGGTTATGTTAGGTTAGATTAGCTTAGGTTAGCTTCGGTTAGGTTAGCTTAGCTTAGGTTAGGTTAGGTTAGGTTAGCTTTGGTTAGGTTAGATTAGCTTTGGTTAGGTTAGGCTAGCTTTGTTTAGGTTAGGTTAGGTTAGGTTAGCTTTGGTTAGGTTAGGTTAGCTTTGGTTAGGTTAGCTTGATTTCATTCGTCCATGTAGTAGTTAAAATTATATAATATGACAGTTTTTGATTCGTAATATTGATAAAAAAATAATAGGTCTATAATGAAAGCGGTGAATAATTTCATGGTCCCTAAATTTTTTTTTCGTAAAAGGCTAGGTATTTTTCTTTAGGCCAGAGATAAAACAGCAACGCCGTCATAATTACGTACTTTACGCTTTGGCGAACATGAACCGGAAATTTACTTTCCGTCATTTTAATGGTATTCCGTGAAACACACCTTTTTTCCTGTTAATTTCCGTGTGATAACCTAGTTTATGATCTTATTACATCTTCATTTTCTTTTAATGCATTCAAAAACCGCCGTTGTACTACATAAAACCTTGAACTTGACTAATGGAGTGAATTATTTAAGAATATAGTCGCGAATTTGACTACCACCATTTCGATTATATTTTGTTTGATACGGCTCGGTACGGCCCGGTGACTAGTGGCCAGCGAGTAGGGTCGACTATCGATATTGGTCTGCCGTGGGTATTATCCAGTTGTTACGAATTTTGTTTTATCCTATGCTCTGTTCTGATCGAAATGTCAAATTCTTGACGGATGGCTCTGATTGATTAACTTTTTTAAACCGTTCCAATAGTTGTAACTTCTGCTTCAACATAAGTACACATTTTTTGTTCCCTGCCTTGCTGCCAACGTGTACGAGTATCTGCACACTACTGCACTGGTTCAACTGGTTAGCCCTGTGCAGCACGGGACAGGATGCGTTGACTTACCTTGTATCGTGAAGTATACGAGAGTGAGCGTCTATTTGTGGAATTCCACTGTACTACTACCAATTACCTCAATCAAAATCACAGTTAAGCATTTGGAATATTTATAAATGTATACCTTACTGGCTACGGACTTCAGAAGTAGATCTACGTTTTATCGAGCATACTTTCCTTAACAAAAAGTGATCCTCTCCAGGATGTTAATTCTTAAATCTTTACCTTAATATTTAATATAATTTCAAGAACTAAAAGAGTCTCTTCTTGATAAAAGTACAATATTATTCTATTAACTTATGGCTTTTAAGGAATCCGGAAGTTCACTGCCGCCCTCATATAAGCCCGCTATCGGTCCCTATCCTGTGCAAGATTAATCCAGTCTCTATCATCATATCCCACCTCCCTCAAATCCATTTTTATATTATTCATTCATTCATTCATTCATTTATTTTATTACATAGATCTTACATGAGCAATGAAGCTTTAAGATGTGGAACAAGTCAAAATTTTACAATATTACAATTACAATTTTTACAAATTTTTACAGTTTTACAATTTAGTAATTTTCTACAATTTCTACAATTTTGTGCAATTTTTTTTACAATATTTTGGCGAGATGTAGTGAGATGAGGTGAGGTCCGAGGATTCGCCAAAAGATTACCCGGCATTTGCCTTTTGTTGATGCCGAGGATTCCCATCTACGTCTAGGCCTCCCCAAAGGTCTTTTTCTCTCCAGCTGCCCAAATAACACTCTATATGCATTTCTGGATTCGTTCATATGTGCTATATGTCCTGCCCATCTCATTGTTCCTAATACAATGCGTGCAGTTCTGCGTTGTGTAACTTTCTCCATTCTCCTGTAACTTCATCACTGTTAGCCCCAGATATTTACAAAATAAACTTATTTTCAAACACCTTTAATCTCTGTTCTTCTCTTAAAGTGATAGTCCAAGTTTCACAACCACATAGAACAACCGGTAATATAACTATTTTATAAATTCTAACTTTTAGATCTTTTGACAGCAGACCAGATGACAAAAGCTTCTCAACCGAATAATAACAGGCATTTCCCATATTTATTCTGCGTTTATTTTCCTCCCGAGTATCATTTATATTTGTTACTGTTGCTCCAAGATATTTGAATTTTTCCATCTCTTCGAAGGATAAATTTCCAATTTTTATATTTCCATTTCGTACAATATTCTGGTGACGAGACATAATCACATAGTTTTTTTTTTTTCGGGATTTACTTCCGAACCTATCGCTTCACTTGTTTCAAGCAAAATTTCCGTGTTTTCCCTAAACGTTTCTGCATTTTCTCGTAACATATTTGTCATAATATTATTCTACTAGAATATGAAAACGCAGTAAAAAGTAGGAAAATTAGGGCAAATTACTAAAACTTAGGACAAAGAAGGGCATTTTACACAAAAGTAGGAAAAGGAGGTAAAGTGGTCGGCCTGGTATAATATGTTTTAACATAAAAGAAAATCGGCGTGAAAAACTGTCGCGAAATGGCAGACTTACATGTTACTCTGTGAAATTCAGAATGTACACCCATTCCACTTCACCCTGCAATGTTTATCCCATACAATTTACAACTAGCAATTAAATTATCGTCCTGTTTATTTGTACATGTAAATAATGCAGTCAGACAGTTTCACAGCTGATAATTAATTCAGGGCGCAGACTGCCTTTGTGACAGTGCCTATTTTAGGAATTATCCACTCGAGCACACGAAGCTACCAACAGGGGACTGCGGCTCATTTGCTACGGAATGTATAAGCAGACCTCACCCTTACACAGGATGACTTATTAAATGCAGCCACACTCTGATACTCTGGATTAAAGGATAAAGATTGTCTCCTTTTGTACCTCTCTTGCATTAACAACGCGAAAAAAGAATAAACCGTGCTCTACGTGAGAGGTTCCCTACCTTTTGAGTGTCACGGACCCCTTGAAGCTCTTATTTCATTTTGGCCAATCCCTAAAATGTTTTATATAATTTAGCCTGGTAATCCATAAACGATTAGGGAAAACGCGGAAATTCTAGTTGAAGCAAGTAAAGCGATAGGGTTGGAAGTAAACCCCGAAAAGACAAATTATATGATTATGTCTCGTGACCAGAATATTGTACGAAATGGAACTATAAAAATTGGAGATTTATCCTTCGAAGAGGTGGAAAAATTCAAATATCCTGGAGCAACAGTAACAAATATAAATGATACTCGGGAGGAAATTAAACGCAGAATAAATATGGGAAATGTATGTAATGTATTTATTCACACTGCAATGGGTGGCAGTGGTAACTAATTACACTCAATAATGACAATAATAAACTTAAAATTAAAAATACAATTAATAATACTAATAATTAATACTAACAATAATTTATAATGATAATAATAATAATAATAATAATAATAAACAACAGGGAATATCCTAAATTAAATGAAACGATCACTTAAAATAACATTCGAAATAAATTTAATTTGTATCTTAAACCTAAGTTCGAACTAAAACCCACGAGTATGATATGTTCATATCTGCAAAAGTACCTTTCAACATTACACTCATTTCGCTGTCAACTCACTAACTGCACCCAACTCATGCCTGTTATTATTCGGTTGAGAAGCTTTTGTCATCTACTCTGCTGTCAAAAAATCTGAAAGTTAGAATTTATAAAACAGTTATATTACCGGTTGTTCTTTATGGTTGTGAAACTTGGACCCTCACTTTGAGAGAGGAACATAGGTTAAGAGTGTTTGAGAATAAGGTGCTTAGAAAAATATTTGGAGCTAAGAGGGATGAAGTTACAGGAGAATGGAGAAAGACAACGCAGAGCTGCACGCATTGTATTCTTCACCTGAATAATTAAGAACATTAAATCCAGACGTTTGAGATGGGCAGGGCATGTAGAACATATGAGCGAATCCAGAAATGCTTATAGAGTGTTAGTTGGGAGGCCGGAGGGAAAAAGACCTTTGGGGAGGCCGAGACGTAGATGGGAAGATAATATTAAAGTGGTTTTGAGGGAGGTGGGATATGATGGTAGAGACTGGATTAATCTTGCTCAGGATAGGGACCAATGGCGGGCTTATGTGAGGGCGGCAATGAACCTCCGGGTTCCTTAAAAGCCATTTGTAAGTAAGTAAGTAAGATCAAAATACCCCTGATTTACTATGAAAAAGAAGAACAGTGGACTATAGTTGACTTTATGTTGTCTGCAAACAACTGGATACATTAAGAAGATTGATTGATTGATTCTTTCGGTTATAAAGACACATTTTTTGTTATAATATGATAATAAGAAAGCTCAAGTGCTGTTAAGACAGAAATGTTTCAATGTTATAAGCAATGTCCTTGTTCTTTTTTTAAATAATATAAAAATACTGAAAACCCTTGCACTTATATTACTTTTCCACAAAAATATTTTCGTGGCAAAATAATACAAGTGACTTTAGGACGCTATTTTACCTAAACTGTTTTAGAATAGATAATTTCTATTTAGAAGTTAAAAAATATAGGTACCAACATATACAATTGTAAATTTACAGCAACATAGTCCTGTAACAGATTTTTTAATTTTCGTTTCAACTTCAAAGTCACTTATCTCAAAACTTACTAAATGTCACTTATATCACTTTGCTTCTGAATTGCCTCAATTAGGAACATTAAATCCAGACGTTTGAGATAGGCAGGGCATGTAGCACGTATGGACAAATCCAGAAATGCATATACAATGTCAGTTGGGAGGCCGGAAGGAAAGACCTTTGGGGAGGCCGAGATATAGATGGGAAGATAATATTAAAATGGATTTGAGGGAGGTGAGATATGATGATAGGGAATGGGTTAATCTTGCTCAGGATAGGGACCAATAGCGGGCTTATGTGAGGGCAGCAATGAACCTCCGGGTTCCTTAAAAGCCGTAAGTAAAAAAGGAAGTAAGTAAGTAGGTATACCTTATTTTATTTCAAGGGGTGCAGTTCGGTGGCTCCTTTGAACACCCACTTAGAGATTTATGACTTCCTACACAAACACCTCTGACAATTCCATCCTGTCCCCTCGTCCCAACATTGCACAACTGCCATAATCCTAGTGACCTTCAAATGAGACTGACGGGATTCTTGGAGTTCGGAAAAGATGCAGCAACTCTGGCTAAACGTGGATTTGACGAGAGCCTGTCAATTCTTCTGAACAAGGGTTGTGATTGGTTACTTACAGGAGAAGACAAGATTTCCGTCACCGCAAGGAAGAAATTTATTTATGACATCCAATTCGTAGGGGGCAGTAGAAGGTCTGTCGGCAAAGTCCTTTCTATGAAACTGCACTCCATGAAAAAAAAATACAGTATAGGTAGGTAAGTAAGTATTTGGAGCAATAATAGAGGTATGTCAACTACACCTACAAATTGGGAGTCTATAAACCGTACAGCGAATTCCGGCCGATACTCCTGTTGCACGTATTATGTATCGGCCGACTTTCATTTGAACTAAGCAAATATTTAGCATTTACATGACACCGTTTGGTTTGTGATCACATTCCAATTCGACATCATCGGTGTAGAAGATATGAATAACGCAAGAACTGCGCTGGTTAATATTTTCAGCCGGAAAACAAGGAGCTGTGTAACCAGGGTACGGGGCACATACGAGGAATATGTACGACCGCACATGGTCTCCTGTGCCCCTGAGCGCCGTATAATAAAGGACAACCGCTGTAAAACAGCTTCACGTTAGGAGCGCTCTATACATACTATAACTTATTCCGTATAGCCCGTAAGGATTTCTCGTCCGTGCATGTATCCTGTAATAGATCTCAGGAATAAAGATGTACAACAACGTGCACGAAACAAATGAAGGTACGTGAGGCCCATGGAAATATACCAGAGTTTTCGTAACAAAAAGAGTAATGCGAAATAGCACATTCTTTTCCATTAGTGAAAGAATAACAAGTGATAATAGAGAATAATAAAAATAGAAAACGAACGAGCGAATCTAAATCCTGAGAAGGAATCATGGAGAATACGCGGAGAACAAGGCGAAGACAAGGTAATACATGGGCAAGACAAGGAGAATAATAGAACACAAACCAACGAAAGAAGAGAGTGGTAAATGAGGAAGTGAAATAAGTGCAGGAAATAGAAGGGGAAGTATTGATAGTGTAAATCGTATTAGGAGTACGAAACGAGGGGGCAATAGTGAAGAAAAAAACTGTCTATAATCTGAGAAGTGGTGTATCAGTGGGTTGAAATAATAGTAGGTTTAGTTAGATGAATATAATAACAAGGGGAATGCAAAGAGGACAGGAGGAATACAAGGAGTATATGGGAAATACCAAAAGATAAAGGGGAATACATAGAGAACAAAGGCAATACAAGATGAAGAAGGGAAATTTAAGGAGAACATAGGAAGAAAAGTAAAGAAGGTAAACTTGGGAATTATAAATGAGACAGTAGAGATAGTGGACAATTTCAAATAAAGTCAAAAGGAAAATAGCAAAGGCAAAGGAAGCTTTTAATAGAAAAAGAAGCATCTTCTGCGGATCTCAGGAAAAAAGAACTAAGGAAGAGACTAGTGAAGTGCTTTGTGTGGAGTGTGGCACTGTATGGGGCAGAAATATGAATATTACGACGAAGTGAAGAGAAGCGAATAGAAGCATTTGAAATGTGGATATGGAGAAAGATGGAGTGTGTGAAAAGGACACACATAATAAGAAACGAAGCTGTGCTGGAAAGAGTGGGTGAAGAAAGAATGATGCTGAAACTGATCAGGAAGAGAAAAAGGAATAGACTGGGTCACTAGTTAAGAAGAAACTGTCTACTGAAGGATGCACTGGAAGGAATGGTGAACGGGAAAAGAGTTCAGGGCAGAAGAAATCAGATGACAGACGACATTAAGGTATATGGATCATATGAGGAGACAAAGAGGAAGGCAGAAAATAGGAAAGACTGGAGAATGGTGGGCTTGCAGTGAAAGACCTGCCCTTGGGCAAAACACTATGGATGAATGAAAAGGTGAATATATAGAGAATAAGAGAGTACTAGGTGAAAGAGGGGAATATACAGAGAACAAGGGAAAAGGGGAAGGTAAGGAGAATAAAGTGAAGACAAAGAGTCAAGAGAAACAAGGGCAATGCAACGAGAACAAAGGGTAATACGAGGAGAAGAGGGGAATACAAAGAGAATAAGGGGAATATACGGAAAACAAGGGAAATACAAATAGAACAAGGGGGGTATATTTAGTATTTTATTTAGTACTTATTTATTTAACATGGTAGAGATAAGGCCTGCCCTCTACCAGGAGATTCCAACTATAATATGAAGAATAAAATTACAATTAGTATTAAATTTACAATTACAATTTCAAATAAAATTACAATTTGTATTAAATTTACAATTACAATGACAATAAAAATCAAAGAACGAAAAGATTACCTGACTAATTAAAGCTAGGTAATTTATCATAGAAAAACAAAGAATATTTTATATTTACTGAATTACAAATTAAACCTATAATAACAAAATTGTATAGTGATGAACGGAGAACAAAGGAAATACAAGGAGAATAAGGAGAATATAAGGAGAACAAGGTGAATACAAGGAAAGCAAGGAGTGGTTGCATTTTTACGTGACCGTAAATTCTCAAGTTATCCCCTAGATATCTAGTTAGGAGAACATATAGTTGAATGTTCTGCTCCTAGCAGCAAGGAAGTTTTTGTTTCGAGAAGACTCACGGAACATAGCGTGCACTTGAAGAGATTGAAATATTAAAGGCTAGACTGAAACTCAGTTTATATGCTTACGAGAGTGCACACTCGATACATAAAAGGTGAGGCAATTCCGCTGGGAAAGTGTTGTTTTCTTGTATACAAGCTCACCTCAACATTTTTAGGGGGTGCGGAGCGGAAGAATCGAGATAGACAGGCAAGAAGCAGGGCAGACAGGTACAAGACAGGCTTGTGGGTGGAGACCGCAGGTTGAAATATTTAGTCCACAACAAATCGCGTCACTAGGGCGACGTGGAGTAGGTCGGCAGCCTCATGCATAGTTTAGGAGCTTAGCATCACATATAAAAGTCTTAACAAAGGCAGATGGTAGAAGAAGAGAAACCTAATCTGAAGCAGGAATGCAGAGAAGGGGAGCTTCGTGTAAGAGGCGAGAGTGCAAAACAGAGAGAAGAGTATGGCAAACATACGAAGTTACGCTAACCTCGAAAAGAGCTGGAATTCACACAACTGTTTATTCCATACATGGGCACAATTTTCGGTTACGTGAGGCACTCGATTTGAAATAGTTTGTTTACTAGGAGAGGAGGTTGCAGAGTAGGATGGGAAATATAAACTGCTGTGACCTGCGTCACCTTATCGTAATCGCTAAGGCGGTCAGTGGCGAACTATTAGGAAAGCGCTTGGTTAACGTGAGAGACTCGAAAACTTTGATTCAATTTGGCAAATTAATTCGGCAGCTTTAATCATAAACCTCTTTACTATTTCTCCATCATTGAATTGATTTAAATCACAGGCGAGAAATTGCGTAACTAGCCAATAATATTCCATCACGTTGTTCACGTTTATTTTGTTGTATATTCTGGCGTTTATCAAGATTACTTAATAGATTTGCACGTTCTCGACCTAAAAATAATTTCAGAAAATCATATTTCGTTTTCTACGCACATTTGATATATTTTTATAAATTTCTTTTGGAAATAATACGTACAGACAACATTTAATTCCTCGTACCTTTTAATGCAGCGTGTTTAAGGTATAATGTCGTATGCAAATGTTAAGATCATAAATTTTCTTCGGAACAATACGAAAAATAACATTTAATTTGTCTTCCCTTCTAATTCAGCATGTTCTTTATGACATAAGGAGTAATGTCGTTGTATATTAAATTTATTATACATCATATGTTCTCCCCTTCTAAACAGCAAAAAAACTTTTCTTCCCATTTCTCATGAAATAATCCTTTTCTAACGCGTACACACTGCTTTGATAATGCCATTATGCCACCACTGATATTGCTTATGAAACTGATACAGAACCTGCCCACGCCTAGGAGCTACGTGAGGGAGGAACGGGGACTGTGAAGATGATGTCACTCAGAGCGATAAGCTCTGTGAAGGTCAGTGAGGCACAAATTCTTAAGTGAGGCACGATAACCATATATGGTTTATACTCATAAATATGAGGTCTAGGTGGAACAAGTCACTCAATTAGCGTGACGCCACGACCACCACATTTGGAGATCTATGCAGGAATTTTGGACGTCCTGTATTTAAAATAAATACCACTTGAAATCCTTTATTGGGAAACAGAGTTGCTGAGTGATCAGACCTTCAGCCTGTACGGGTTAGAGTTCCGGGATTAGTGAATTTGTGGCTGACAAGATCGTAGTTGGAATTTTTCTCGGGGTGGAGAACCCCTCATCTACAGCATTCCGTCATCATTCTATAGTATTTCCCGAACGCCGTCTGGCTGCCTAGGGACAAGTGGGGCTGTCTGTTCGAAACCTGGATATGCAGTGAACCTTAATATAGGCCTAGTCAGCCTGTGAGTTTCGGAATGCGCCTAGCTTGAAAAGTCGCAGTGGTGGGTCCCAAAATTCCATTCCATGGGACACCGAATGTCCGGACTATGGGCTTCAGAAGTAATTCTTATGATATTATTTTATTGAGTTATTTTACGACGCTGTATCAGCATCTCAGGTTATTTAGCGTCTGAATGATATGAAGATGATAATGCCGGTGAAATGAGTCCGGGGTCCAGCACCGATAGTTACCCAGCATTTTCTCGTATTGGGTTGAGGAAAAACCCCGGAAAAAATCTCAACCAGGTAACTTTCCCCGACCGGGATTCGAACCCGGGCCACCTGGTTTCGCGGGCAGACGCGGCTAATTTTACTCCACAGAGATGAACTAATTCTTGTGATTATTGTCGCTGTTCATTATACAGAGTGTCCCAAATTGATGTATACACTCATTGAAATACTATTTCACAGCAAAGAAATGAGATAGAAATACGATTTTTGCGGTTTATGATTCAGAAGGAAGTGGAAAGCATGGAAACAATGTTGATCTGTTTATAAACAAACATGGCGGTGCAATTATCGTTCGATGAACGTAAGTGGATACTGAAATGTTATTGGAAAGGGGAGAATGTTGTTGAGGTGCAACGACGTTGGATGGTTGAATTTGGACAAGGTTAACTATCACCAGAATCCGAGACAAGTTTGAAGTCGACGGAACGGTGCAAGATGTGTTGAAAGGGCGGTGCGGAAGAAAGAGAAGTTCCACCGATAACGAGAGTGTTGATGCAGTCATGCAGGCTTTTGCACAATCCCCTAAGAAATCAATGAGGCAATGTTCTCGTGAGATTGGTATCAGCAAATCCTGTGTTCATCGAATTTTGCGAGCTCAAAATGGAAGCCTAAAAGCGGAATCGAATCTAACAGAATTTCTCTTCACAATGTATTTAAATGACAGATAGCAGAAAGTGGCGAGTTGAATCGAAGCGAATCGAATAGAATAAAACAGAATTCAGGAGCTAGAATATTTATTCCACTGCCGGAACGGAATTTCTTGTTTCGGGTATGATCGTAAGTTCTCGTGAAGCCTTCGTGAAAAAAAAAAAAAAAAAAAAAAAAAAAAAAACCATATCCACTGTTGGTGGCTTAATTCATTTACTATTGAAATACAAAAATCAATTTAATATGAACGAAGAAAAATGAATAAATCTTGTGTAGAATTATTATCTTTTGTATGACAAAACACAAAACTCAAAAGTACTGTTCGGTTCGATTGTGGTAAGTGGGAGCGGCCTTTACACTTCCGAGACTTGTCCACACACTAAATGAGGACGGCTTAATGGATGGGACGAAGAGGAAGTGCTGCGGAGTTCCCGCCTCGATCTCGGATTTAATCCCTTCAGACTTCTAGCTATGGGGAGCTCTAAGGGACACAGTGTATGCCACAAACACAAACACTGGACGAACTGATAGTTCAGATTGAACATGTCTGTAATGATATTCCATTAGCAACAATCCAGTTGGTACTGTCCAAATTTCACGAGAGGATCCCTGCGAGAGTAGTATAGTCCTTGCGGGGTAAGAGGAGGGAGTAAGCCAGTAACTCAGCGTTCTTAGGTGGATGGCAGTGGTGTCATTGGCCTGCTGGGACAAACAAGGCTCAGTCAATGGTCAGCCGGTTCCGTGGAGGGATAGGTTGTAAGAGTGGGGGAAAACTCGCATTCCTTGCTTGGCTCTTCTCGTGGAATGCGGTTGGTATGTCGTTCTGCTGTACGTCGTTGTTGGGAGTGTACCTTGGCGGAAGGGGACCATTTTGAACATGTACAGGCTTGAGGAATACAAAACAGCAAAAATCGTATTTCTGTCTCATCTCGTAGCAGAGAAATAGTGTTTCAAAATTGTATACATCAATTTGGGACACTCTGTATACTAACACTCCAATTTAAATTGGAAATGTATCCTTTCTTTATGAACGGAGGCCTGGGTGGCGCAAGCGCTAGAGGCACGGACTGTCTCTACCGGACTGTTGTGGGTTCGAGTCCAGCTTCGGGCATGGCTATTGTATTTGTATTGGTTTAAGTAAAATGAAACAAATGAAAAGAAAACAGGAAAAAAACAAAGATAACTTCGGTAAACGGCCTCTGGCCGGTAAAAAAAAAAAAAAAAAAAAAAAAAAAAGCTCCATGAATTTCATTATCCCCGTGAATTTCGCTGCTACTAGACCATATATTTTATAAATTTTATGTTGATGTAATACTAATAAAACTGTTTAAAGATATTCTTATATTAGCAATATTAGTTTCCATTCACTCGAAGAGAAAACAGTACAATCGTACTCATATAAATACTTTTATGCTCGACCATGCCGAAATGTAGTAATTATACACCTGGTAGCAATCCTTTAATGCATGTCATTAAAGTACGCCTATTCATTAAAGTTCAGGTTTTCGATTATTCTCGGATATGCAATCGAAAGACAACTAGCAAAACGTCACGCACGCTGGAAATCCAATACTGTTGCAGAAGGTTATGTTCTGTTACTATAATAATTAGCGTTAATTGTAAATAATATTCAAATAAATTCAATTTATCATCTCGTTTTTCAATGTCGAATTTAATTTCAAGGTTATATTAAGTTTAACGTTCATTTTACTCTCTAGATTATATCAAGGTCGTCGACATTCGTTGCCCGGAAAAAATCAATACTTTCACGTCTGCGCACATCTCACAATTTACGAGATTGCACAAGGTCAGTTAGCTCGTCAGTCACATAACAATAACATGAATACTTATGAATAATTTCAAATTAGAAATATGGTCTAGTATAAACATCCTCGCGTCTTAATTACTATCATTATATGCTCGTTGCATAATGTACTATTGTGAAAGAGAACAATGGTAATTTGACTTGTAATTTGTATCTATGGAGTAATAAAGTAAAATTTTATTGTACACCATACTTTTATGGGGCACAATCCTCATAATTTGTGTAAGCACAGGTGAATTTACTTGAAATGTATTATACCACGCTTTAGTGGAATAAGTCCTGGTATATTAATTAGTAAATTAGAACTTGTGATTCCGGAAGATTATTATGAGGGCATTACCTTGCTTCGTGAGCTGCTGGAAGTCCTCCCACAGGCACAGCAACCCGCATGACCTATGCGCGACATCTTGGCGACGGGGACTCCCCGAAGTGGAGTCGATAGGTGTCAACAGCCGACGTCTCACTACAGCCAACAAAAGACGTTCAACGCGCGTAGCAATCTCGTCCAAGTGGCGATTGTAGTCGGCCTGACGGGGGACAAAAGACAGACAGTTACTAACAGCACAAGAATCCACAACCCAGGCTCCTCCTACCACAAAGTCGTCGCTTAAGGCTATGGATCTACGTTTTTACACCAATTCATTTGAAACTTTTACCATATTTTTCTTGCAATGTGGACATGCAATATACAAATTTTCACTTTGATATTCCAATTACTTTACTTACATTTTTTTTAAATAGTCCTAACGCGTTGCAGATATTTAATGGAATGTGTTCCACTGTAGTTATTTATATATTTTTTTGTTTCTTATTTTTATTGTGTTATCATGTAAATCATGAATAATCTCAAGGGAAAAATTGTTCCGGGGCCGAGTATCGATCCCGGGATCTCTGGTTGAACGTACCAGCGCTCTGCCAACTGAGCTACCCGGGAACTCCACACGACACCGTCTCAACTTTTCCCTTTATATCCACACAACTCGTGTGGGTTGACGAAACGCCAGAGACCCACATCGAGTGCACACAATCTGTGTGACTTGGAATTGTGGTTTTCTGTTAACGTACACAGTGACGTATATATTATGCAAATCTAGTCTTTCAGGTAAAGCTTCCTGTAAAGCAGATTTGAATAAAATAAATATAAAGGGAAAAGTTGAGACGGTGTCGGGTGGAGTTCCCGGGTAGCTCAGTTGGCACAGAGCGCTGGTACGTTCAACCAGAGGTCCCAGGATCGATACCCGGCCTCGGAACAATTTTTCCTTGAAATTATTCAAATCTGCTTTACAGGGAGCTTTACCTGAAAGACTAGATTTGCATGTAAATCGTGTTTATTTATCACTTAACACCAATATGTATCCCACTGTGTTGTTTTTTATTATTATAAATCTATTTTTTTGTGTACATTTTATTCAATTGTCGGTTTCTGGTTTAATTATGTGAATCCTTCTTAATTGTAATGTAATACTAATATGTATACTAATGTGTTTATTTTTATTTTTACTGTGTACATTTTTATTGAATTATCGGCTTCTGTTTTTATGTGATTCGTATTTGATTCTAACAACATTAATATGTATTCCACTATGTTTATTTTTATTTTGAGGTATATCTTTATGTAACTACTTCTTTTGATCCCATTATGTACCTAAATTCTGTCAGTATGTAATTACTTAATTCCGATCCAGTTGTATGTTCAACTATGTAAGCAAGTTTTAATCATGGTTGAGTGTAAGAGAAGGGTTTACGGCCTTAACTCTGCCAGGTTAAGTAAAGCCATTATTATTATTATTATTATTATTATTATTATTATTATTATTATTAATTTGTCATAATTTTCAAATTTTACATAATTTTTCTTTAAACTTATATTTAATTTATTCCTGATAGATGTATGTAAAATATGACATGCTTTTCAGAAAAAAATATTTACCATTTTAGTTGTTAATTTTTTAATTAAAAAAATGATCACTTTCTCAAGACACGGTGGCTTTAATACTTTCAATAGCAGAAGGGAACACATGTGTCAGTTTATTTCACATGCTTTTGTGGACTTCTGTGCAAAATGTCACTGAGATTTGAGAAAAACTGCATTCATTAGAGCATTTTGAATGTTACAAAATGTTGAAAATTGGAAAATCGAGAAAACGAGTATTAAAGTACAGCATGTATATGATATAGGCCTATACTATCGCTATTCTTCCTTCCTATATACGTCTACCACACACTTTTTACTCCTACATAACAGCGCGTAAATTTTTTTTTATGGCTGTGATGTGTTCTTTGTAACGTGTTTGAAAATTACAAAACACCTCCACATATGCAGAACACGTCACAAATGCTAACCACAACCACAGAGACATCAACACAGACATGGAAATACTACACATCCAACCAAAAAGCCAGAAACTAAACACACTAGAACAATATGAAATATACAGACACACGAAAACACCCCCAACGAAATTCTCAAAACACAACTCAATTTCAGACTCTACATTATACCACACGAACACACCCTCACAGGAAACGGAACAAGAGGCGCCAAGACCAACAACGACCAGTTCTGAGGATGACCTATAAATAGGTCGAAACATGTAAACAAGGTAGGTTAGAATTTAACACAAGAAAGTCTTATCATACATACTCCGAAGTGATACAATGTTGAAAGTTGTGTAATCAAAATGTATGAAACATTATATTTTTAGAGTTAAAATTACAGTGGCGGCTTCTCAAGGAGGTTGCAGGTTTGTACAACCCCCAGTAATGTTGCTAATCTCCCGGCTTTGTTACTATTAAAGATATAATTTTATTTTACAATTTTCCTTCATGATTATCTGCAGCTGGTATTTTTTTGTACATCTGCAGGAGCCTCCGAGCCTCTTAGTTTGCAGAGACGTTGAAAACCTATGGAAGGTAGTTTATAGAGATGTTCGGCTAGTGCGGGGAAAGGGAGGTTAGAGGCGTGGTCTACTGCTTTCCTCATTGAGAACGGTTTGTCGCACTCCCTGACATGGACACCAACGTCAGTGCAGAAGAAACTAAATTCACTGGGAAAGTATCTGTTTCAACTAGCCATTTGTCCGAAGTAATAAACATGAAAAATGTATTCATTCGGCTTGTGCAACGAACAGTCGGATATTATTTTCTCAATCTACATGCACAATACATAAAGAAGCTTGTATTTTGCTTTGAAGTTCTAACAGTTGTCGTTCTGAGTTGTCCCGACAGCCTACGAAAGCTGCATTTGAATTTCATGAACGAAAACATTGCACTTGGTACTTGGTAGCATTCTGATGACAATTCTGTGCTCAAATGTTTTTCATGAGGGTAAATCGCAATATAGAGGACTTAGAAGCTTTGCCCACGACCCCTTCCAATTTTGAACTTTCTGTATAAATATGACAACACGCTAGAAATACCACTGCACACATCATCTCTTTATTCTCCGTCTTTCACTGTTGCTACTTCTCGTCACTGGAATTCTCTGCCGCCTGAAGTCAAGGGCTGCCGAACTTTAATTTCCTTTAAATGTAAATTAGAAAAGTATCTTATGATGAGTTGCCAGACCTAACGTGTTGTAAATGTGTTCCACTGTATTTATTATTACTTTTTATTATCTGAATCGTGTTTATTTATCACTTAACGCCAATATGTATCCCACTGTGTTGTTTTTTATTATTAATCTGTTTTTGTGTACATTTTATTCCATTGTCGGTTTCTGATTTAATTATGTAAGTCCCACTTAATTGTAATCTAATATTAATATGTATACCAATGTGTTTATTTTTATTTTTACTGTGTACATTTTTCTTTTTTATTGAATTATCGGCTTCTGTTTTTATGTGATTCGCATCTGATTCTAACAAATTAATATGTATTTCACTATGTTTATTTTTATTTTATGAGGTAAATTTTACGTAACTACCTATTTTGATCTCATTATGTAATCAGTATGTAATTACTTAATTCTGACCAAGTTTTATGATCAACTGTGTAACAAGTTTTAACCCTGGTTGAGTGTAAGAGAAGGCCTTAAGGCCTTAACTCTGCCAGGTTAAATAAAGCCATTATTATTATTATTATTATTATTATTATTATTATTATTCTTTTAAATAGGTATGCATGCATTTAGTCATTTTACTTATTAATTGCATATAAATTAGCTCTATATGTATACGCCCTCAGATATACACGGTTTTAAACTTTAAAGTAAAGTATGTTTAACTCCTCTTCGATATCCATTGTGCACCACCATATTTTCAAACAACCAGCCGCCACTGGTTAAAAACAAAATTTCAATATTTTATTATTTTTTTTTATGCTCGACTATGCCGAAATGTAGTAATTATACACCTGGTAGCAGTCCTTTAATGCATGTCATTAAAGTACACCTACTCATTAAAGTACAGGTGTTTTCAGCCATTGACAACTCAGCTTACAGGTGTTCAGCCAATAACAAGTCAGCTTTGTACCGTTATAAAACCGCAAGTATCGATTATTCTCGGATATGCAATCGAAAGAGAATTAGCGAAAAATCACGGAGGCTGGAAATCCAATACTGTCGCAGAAGGTTATGTTCTGTTACTATAAAAATTAGCGTTAATTGTAAATAATATTCAAATAAATTCAATTTGTTATCTCGTCTTTCAATGTCGAATTCAATAATCAAGGTTATACCAAGTTTAACGGGATTACACAAGGTCAATGACATTATTGTTCCTCGGAAAAAATCAATACTTTCGCGTCTGCGCACATCTCACAATTCACGACCTAGAACAAGGTCACTTCCGATCTTGTCAGATACAAATAAAATAATAAAATACAATAAAATCTGAATAATTTCAAGTTAGAAATATGGTCGAGCATAAAAAGTCGTATGAAACTCGCCTATAATGGTAATTAAGAAGCTCGTATGAAAATTATGAAACTCGCTTGCGCTCGTTTCATAAACATCCATACTCGCTTCTTAATTACGATCATTATAGGCTCGTTGCATAATGTACTATTTTTGCTATTCTCACCGATTCATAGCTTTAAAGACAATAGTACAATAGTACTCTCAGTGATAAATTTCTATTCCCTTGCAGGGAGTGACTGCAATTGAACTCTGTTCAAGCTCAGTACGTAATAAAACAGTGGCCCACAGAGAAATGTAATCAGCAAATAAAATACTCACAGTAGTAATACGTCCAAGTGCAAGAAAAATTAGCCAATTACTGTATGAGATATTAAAATAATATATTTGTCGTGTGTATACATGTAAGATCGTGCTCAATCCAGAGGAAAAGATTGCAGGGCCTTTGTTTTGTTCCAAGTGGTGTGTGGAGGCATTCTGCTTTGTATATTGCATGCATTTCTCTGAAATGTATTCGCGAACATAACACTGCGCACGGACTATTACGTGCATTACCGCGTTACCACAACTTACCAACAAGAAGAGCGGGACGAGAGGATGGAGTTGGGAGAAGTATTTATATAAAACTGGCGCCATTTTCCAAGCCATGTTTGAACCGTCCGTGGCTCCCGTTTAAATTCCTTGCTCAAACAACGAGACAAACACCTCAACAAACCTTTTGTTCACCGCTAGAGGGAACAGCGAAACTTGTTAATTACATTCATACGTACATTACGGCGGAATGAATTCTGAGCAGATGGAAATTGGAATCCATTTCAGTCGTAAGGGCTCTGCAAACAAAGATCTGAACTACTAGACCGAACACTGAACCAACTGTATGCCGCAATTATATTATTTAACAACGATTTCAAACTAAAGAGACTACTGACAAGCCTCTGAGATGTATAAACAATGAAGCAGTACTAGGGGAAATCAAAATTCATAATTTGTTTCATAATTGGATAGCTGATTTTCGTTTTTGGATAAAAATACAGTACTGGAAACATGAAATTTTGTCAAACCCTTCAGCAATAGACTATACTTTTTTTTAACAGGATAGCTTTCTCTTGATACCTCGGATAACGAAAACGTTATTATAAATTATTATATTATATACAGAATGATCCAACTAAAAGTGGAGTTTGCCGCTAGCTGTCCGATTTTGTCACTGTTCGTCCCATTTAATATATAGAACATTCTATTAAATTAATAAACAAATGAAATAATGGTTAATAAATTAAATTAACCAATAATAAAGGAAAATACAAAATTAATATCTTCGGAATATGTATGATGAGACTTTCTTGTGTTAAATTTTAACGTACCTTGTTTACATGTTTCGACCTATTTATGGGTCATCTTCAGAACTGGTCGTTGTTGGTCTTGGCGCCTCTTGTTGTTTATTGTGTGGGTGCGTTCGTAGTGTAGAGTCAAAGAATGTATGTGTTTTGAAACTGAGTTGTGTGTTGAGAATATAGAAGTTGTTGCAGGTGTTACATTTGAGTTTGAATACGCCTGTGCGGTTGTATTTGTTTGTTTGTGTGTTGAGATGTTTTTGTAGAGTGTTATTTGTTCTGTATGCGATGTTTTAATTTGATTTCTTGAATGAGGTTCCAATTTTATGTGTGTTTTTGTTTTCGTATGTTAGTGTGATGTATTTTTTGTGTTCTTGTGTTTGTGTTGTATTCTTATGTTTTTTATGCAAGTTCTGTGTAGTGTAGAGCGTGTGCTAATTGTAAGTGTAGTTTGTATGCATTTGTGTTGTGTTGATTTTTTGTGTAGTGTAGGTGTTTAATGTTGTTTTATATATGTTCTTTACAGACGTTTAACTGGTTTTTGTCTTTTGTGCTGGGTATGATGTTTTTTTATGTTAATTTGCTAATAATTTCGGTGTTAGTTGGTTTAGGCATTCGTGGTTAAAGTGTACGTGGTGTGATGTTTTTATGTCATTTTATGAATACCATGAGAAATTAGTAATTGCATCCGGTAGAGCGTCCTTTAATGCATGTTAAAGTATCGATAGGTGTTCAGCCAATGACAAGTCAGCTTATATACCGTTATAAAACCTCAGCCAATGACAAGTCAGCTTTGTACCGTTATAAAACCGCTCTTTCGATTATTCTCGAATATGCAATCATCAGAATAAAATGAAAGTCACGAACAGCTGGAAATCCAATACTGTTTTCAGAAGGTTATGTTCTGTTATAATTAGAGTTAATTGTAAATAATATTCAAATAAATTCAATTTGTCATCTCGTTTTTCAAGTTTTTCTAAATCAATATTTACAGGTTCATCTTATTCTGTGCCAAGATCTGAAATTCGGCCTCGTTTAACTTTCGCGTCTGTTTTAAATCTATGTTCTTTGGTCAGTTTTGCACATAACCAGTATGATGTATTTTTTATGTTGATTTGCGCTCGTTTCATAAACAATTGTTGGTTTAATTACTACCATTATAGGCTCGTTGTTTTAATGTACTTTATCCGTTCCGACCTGTATTTGTGTATTAAAGTCTTGTCATATATATTCCGAAGTGATACAGTGTTAAAAGTTGTGTAATCAAGATGTACAAAATTAATAGATAAATTTGCCAAATTTACGTATATATATTGATTAAGGGACTCAATTCCATATTGATTAAGGGACTCAATTTGACTTGGTTTTTTTACTTTGTTATTTAACGATGCTGTATCAATTACTATCTCTTTTAGCGCCGATGGGATTGGCGATAGCGAGATGGTATTTGGCGAGATGAGACAAAGGATTCGCCATAGATTACTCGACATTCGCCTTTACGATTCGGGAAAACCTCGGAAAAACCCAACCATGTTATAGCCTTTGTTTTGATTCACTGACACGTAACAAATGGGTAACACGAAATGCTCTTTATAAAGGATAGTAAACAATTTGCTTCACCTGAAGCTGTTTTTTCGAAACATACTCTGAGAGGCGTAGGAACATAAATAGCTGGTCATTTCATGCATTTTTTTCACCTAATTATGCAAATAATAATAATAATAATAATAATAATAATAATAATAATAATAAGAATTTGGGCGGATTTAGGGATTCATTACTTTCTAATTCAGTAAGAACTTTTATTTGTTTAGTATTTCTAACGTGAAATAAAATACAAACTTTCCAGTGTTTTAGTGTAATAAAAAATAAATATATAAAGTAATGATCGAATTAATATCAACAAACAATTTGGAGTTAAAAATAAAATAAATAACAAATTTACTAAATGGAAAAACAATGAGCTATGTATTACTTATAAAAGTTCTAGCCCGTATTCCTATGAGAATTTTTGAAAATGATCATGGGATTCTAATAAAACTGTGATTTTCCCAACGGCACAAACTTTCTTTCCCTATTCAAACAGGGAAGTAACTTCGAATGCTCTTGTTATTGACTTGCAAATAAAATTGGAGAACACAAAAGTCTGTAGAATTCACGGAAAACTTCCGAACTTGTACTTCAAAATCTTTTTCAAGCTATCGGCCATGGACTGTTTATTACTTTCAACACCTCTAGAGATTCTCGCCAAAGTATCAGACGAGCTAGTGAAGAAGGAGCGTGTGGATCCGGAATTCAAGAAGTTCGCTATTCATTCCCCCATGTCAGTTTATTTCACAGTTTCGTGTGATTTTTCATCGACACAACTTTTAAAGTAGCCCACATTACATTCTCTAAAATGCTGGAACAATTTCTTCTCAGATTTACAATCACTGCATCATCGTAATTATCATGATGCTATCCAATAATTATCGTCCTGGAAAAATGTAGAATCCTTGAGGTTGGAATGCAGTAATCTGTTTCGGAACCTATCAATAATTGAAGAACAAAATTGTGATCATATTTAGTGTCATTAATTAATTTCTACATAAATAAACTAGATTTTGTGAATAAATTTATCTCTATTTTTACGTAAATGTTATTTTAACAAAGTTTCAAGGTTTCAAAACAAGTTCTAATTTCTAAATAATTATTCTGTACATAATGAAATAGATGAAATTACTGAGGATCATCAGTGTGGTTTTAGGCGTAATAGATCGACTATTGATCAGATTTTTTGTATTCGACAGATATTGGAGAAAAAAAATGGGAGTATAAGGATACAGTTATATCAGTTATTCATAGATTTCAAAAAGGCATATGACTCGGTTAAGAGAGAAGTTTTATATAATATTCTTATTGAATTTGGTATTCCCAAGAAACTAGTTCGATTAATTAAAATGTGTCTCAGTGAAACTTACAGCAGAGTCCGTATAGGCCAATTTCTATCTGATGCCTGTCCAATTCACTGCGGGCTAAAGCAAGGAGATGCACTATCACCTTTACTTTTTAACATCGCTCTAGAATATGCCATTAAGAAAGTTCAGGATAACAGAGAGGGTTTGGAATTGAACGGGTTACATCAGCTTCTTGTCTATGCAGATGACGTGAATATGTTATGAGAAAATCCACAAACGATTAAGGAAAACACGAGAATTTTATTTAAAGTAAAGCGACAGGTTTGGAAATAAATCCTAAAAAGACAAAGTATATGATTATGTCTCGTGACGTGAATATTGTACGAAATGGAGATTTATCCTTCGAAGAGGTAGAAAAATTAAAATATCTTGGAGCAACAGTAACAAATATAAATGATACTCGGGAGGAAATTAAACGTACAATAAATATGGGAAATATGCCCGTTATTATTCGGTTGAGAAGGTTTAGTCATCCAGTCTGCTGTCAAAAAATCTGAAAGAATTTATAAGACAATTATATTGCCGGTTGTTTTGTATGGACTCTCACTGTGGAACAGAGATTAAGGATGTTTGAGAATAAGGTGCTTAGGAAAATATTTAGGGCTAAGAGGGATGAAGTTACAGGAGTATGGAGAAAGTTTCACAACGTAGAACTGCATGCATTGTATTCTTCACTTGACAATTAGGAACATTAAATCCAGACGTTTGAGATGGGCAGGGCATGTAGCACGTATGGGCGAATCCAGAACTGTATATAGAGTGTTAACTGGGAGGCTGGAGAGAAAAATACCTTTGGGGAAGCCGAGACGTAGATGGGAGGATAATATTAAAATGGATTTGAGGGAGATGGGATATGGAGACTGGTTTAATCTTGCACAGGATAGGGACCGATGGCGGGCTTATGTGAGGGCGACAATGAACCTGCGAGTTCCTTAAAAGCTATTTGTAAGTAAGTAAATACATAATACATCATCAGCTTTATTCCATTCTCTTTTACTGTTGTGAAGTCTGGGCTATAAAATATTACTTTCCTGCATGTTTGGATAGCATGACAAAACGCTAAATAGGCTACAGAATAAACAACAGCAGAAATTATATATTTAACTTTTGTCGTATGTTTAAGGAAAAATGAAGAAAAGGCACTAAATGCCAATGAATATAAATGATTTCAACAAGTCTGACGATTGAGTAGAAAGGGACTCAATAAGTAGTAACTTGGAATATCAACAGTTAGAAAAAAAACTTCAACATAGATTTCTGTGTCCATGGTGTGCATGTGTAAACCGGAAAAGGCAATGATACTTAAATTGTGTATTTATACAATTATGATGACAATAAAATCAGATCTTCTACAATATACGAGACAATTTCAGTTTAAAAACTTGTACCATTTTGTAACATTTTCTCTGACGCATCCTGTATCCTACAACTTACGAATGTCACATACCCGTCATTCTATTCCAAACAACTTGTCATTTTAAACGAAGTTACTTAACACAATCAATTATAATTGCGTGTATTCAGACGTCAAACAAATGAATGTCACTGTAACAAATGCATGTCATTACGGAGGTCTCATACTTGCAGAGACCAAACAGTAATAAATAAATGCCATTTACCCAACAACAAAGATCGATTAGAGTAAATATAGAACTGCCAATTTATCCATCTACTTGTGCATTGACAGTAGCATATATGTAAAAAACAATACTGGCACTAATTTGCGTATACGGAAGATTATTGGGAATTCTTCCAATTTATTTCATTCGGTTGTCGATACTCGAGTGCTACTAAAATTCTCCAAGTGCGATGTTCTGGAGTTAACAAGGAAAGGAAACTGGGTGTTTGCGAAGATAATGTACAAGTTATGCACTGTACAATTAAATGAAGAGACAACAGAACAAATTTAACAGGGAATTTAAGGAAAACCCAATGAATGAGTGAAACATACTTGAATTAGAGTTATAAAACACAATATGTACTTTCTTCAAAGGGATATGTCAAGAAAATGGCAAACAATTGGATTTCATATTTCTGATATTCGTTTTAAGAAAATAAATAACGTAGGTATAATACATGTTGTTAGTTTTACTTAACAGCGCTTACCAAAAAGTTAATAATTGTATACTTATGAAAACTTAACCTATTCAGACATTGTGAAGTCGAAATAGATGAATAACGATTACAGCAATAAAGAAATTGAATGTTATTCAGTAATGCCAATTGAGAAAAGCGGAATACAGATTTAAAAATGTTAATTACATGTACTGTGCTTTTCTTTTGTTATTATAACAGAAACACGTTTTCATTATGTGTTGAAATCATAATTTTTAAGTAGGTTATTTTACGATGCTTTATCAACATCTGAGGTTATTTAGCGTCTGAATGAGAAGGTGATAATGCCGGTGAAATGAATCCGGAGTCCAGCACCGAAAGTTACCCAGCATTTTCTCATATTGGGTTGAAGAAAAACTCCGGAAAAAACCTCAACCAGGTAACTTGCCCCGACCGGGAACCGAACCCGGGCCACCTGATTTCGCGGCCAGACGCGCTAGCCGTTACTCCACAGGTGTGGACGAAATGCAATTTTGAACCAAAATTTTATTGAGATTTGAGATAGATTAATTAGTTTAGG
>JAJSOF020000019.1:124123962-124328962 GCA_025594305.2 Periplaneta americana | reverse complement strand
TGGCCTAAAAAAATCCACTCAGAGGGAGTATCTTTCATTATTATGGAAGCAAATAACTATCAAAAAGACAAGTATTCTTCATTGAAAATAAATCTGAAAAATTTTTATTTGAACGTCTAACGAACTTAGTTTGCAGCAGTATTTGCTGCACAAGCCACTAGTATTATATAATTACGCAACGAAATATATGAGAAAGGCGATTGGCCGGAAGATTTTACGGAGACAGTGTTGATTCCAATACCGAAGAAAAATAATGCCAAGAAATGTAACAAGTTCAGGACTATCAGCCTGATATCACACTCGACAAAAATTCTCCTACGAATATTGAATCGACGTTTCTATTCTAAGATGGAAGAACACTTGGAAGAGGAGCAGTTTGGCTTCAGGAAGGGAAAAGGTACGAGAGATGCAATTGGACTGCTACGAACAATCGGCAAAACATACCTAAAGAACAATAAAGAAGTGTATATAGTATTTGTGGACCTAGAAAAGGCGTTTGACAGAGTTAATTGGAATAAATGGATGGTTATCATAAAAAAACTGGCGTGGATTGGAAAGAGATGAGGCTGTTTAGTTCAGTATGAAACAACGAGTCAAAGTCAGGATAGGAGAAGAAATGTCAGAAGGAAGAGAAATAAGGAGAGGAGTATCGCCTACACTGCTCAACATCTACTTCGAGGATTTAGTGAAGAACTATTTTCAGAATATCGGAGGAGTGATAGTGGGAGGAAGAAGAAAGTGTATGGCATTGTTAGCAGAAGAGGAGATTATACTAAGGGATACGCTGCTGGTGCTAAATGACAGCTAAATGGGATGAAGATATATAATTCTAACAAGACGAAGACCATGGTCATAGGAAGAAAAGTAAAGAAGGTAAACTTGCGAATTCTAAATGAGGCAGTAGAGCAAGTGGACAGCTTCAAATACTTGGGATGTACTATAAGCAGTAACACGAATTGCTGCCAAGAAGTTAAAAGGAGATTAGCAATGGCAAAGGAAGCTTTTAATAGAAAAAGCAGCATCTTCTGCGGACCTCTGGAGAAAGAACTAAGGAAGAGACTAGTGAAGTGCCTTGTTTGGAGTGTAGCATTGTATAGGAGCAGAAACATGGACATTACGACGAAGTAAAGAGAAGCGACTAGAAGCATTTGAAATGTGGATATGGAGAAGAATAGAGCGTGTGAAATGGATAGAGTAAGAAACGAAGCTGTGTTGGAAAGAGTGGATGAAGAAAGAATGATGCTGAAACTGATCAGAAAGAGGAAAAGGAATTGGCTGGGTCACTGGTTGAGAAGAAACTGCCCACTGAAGTATGCACTGGAAGGAATGGTGAACGGGAGAAGAGTTCGGGGCAGAAGATATCAGATGATAGACGACATTAAGATATGTGGATCATATGAGGAGACAAGGAGGAAGGGAGAAAATAGGAAAGACTGGAGAATGCTGGGTTTGCAGTGAAAGATCTACTCTAGGGCAGAAGACTAAATGAAATGAATGCATGAATGAATAATATAATATAATATCGGTCTTACTAATAAAAACTCTATATACAGACGTTTAACTGTCTTATACTTATACAATGAGTAGCTCGTTTATACTTCGTGTGTAAATTCCTTACTAATAATCACAACATACATCGCGTATAGTTTCGTCATTACTTCGTTACGAAAGATAATAGAATATCTGAGGTTCTCTATTGGATCCGGTAGAGCGCTCTAGTGTGGCGTGTTAAGTATCGATAGTACAACTGGCTCTAATCGATTACCATACTATATTTTGGTCAAAGAGTACAAGCTACAGTAATATTATTCTAATTATTCTGTGCCCTTTGGTTTGTTCTTCTGTGGTTACCAGGCAACCATCATCATAAAATGACAGTCGATACGAACAGCTGTTAGAGGGGCGGCCATTTTTTCTCTATATACAACGCTTAAACAAGGGGTTTCATGTATATAACTACTGCAAAGCAATTCCCATTGTATAGTTACAGCCTGTTTATACGTCCATCGCTTCTGCATGATTTATTAGTAAAGTTTTCTGTCTCAACTCTGCATAAGTCTAGTATAAAAACTATACAAGGTTTATTAGTAAGACTGTAAATGTATAGGCCTACTGCAAAAAACTGGTAATTCCAAAAGTATGGGATTGCCTTTCTGCTATAATTAAACATGAATAATGGATGAAATGACATGCATAAAATTTGTAACCTATTTGATTTTCACATCACAAAAGTCCTTTCGCAAGATCGACGTTCTGTACGATATTGACGAGCTGTTACCTTGTACGAGTAGCTGTACTGTATAAAAACTGCATTTCATTAAAAGAATATGAAGGCTTGGACATCACTGTGGTGGACAGGATAGCAGATTTTATCTTCCTCATCAGGGCAATGCTGACACAACTCAGCACGGCGAACTGTAACGTGTGCGCTGCATATCAATGTCGTTTGCAATTCATGACTAGCATTTACATTCGTTCAACATGTGAAGCAGCGGTGGCGAAAATGTAATCGTGCGCCGAGCCACTGTGTAACCTGCAACGTGCATAGCACTTATGGAGGAGGCGGACATCCGAAGGGGAAGTGAAGCAACTGTTTGACTTATTAACGGATTTTTATTTTCCTTACGTCAAACACTCAAATATAATTGTATACAGAGCAAGGCCAGAAATTAATGTTTAGTACGTGTAACGAAGAAAGAAATGAACAATATCACAACCTAAATTAACTGTCTTCAGAATGTCTATGCGACGAAGTTTCAAAATCGGGAATTATGTCACTTACTGCCAGTCGTAGTTGTTCACGAAGGTATTTGTCTGTCAGTCGTGATCTAAATTTGGTTTTTACTATTTTAATTGTTGAAAATAATTTTTCACAAACGTAAGTTGTAGCGAACATGGCTTCAACAGAGCAAGCTAAAGAACGAAGCTTCGGATATTTATTTTTTGGCAAAGATTTGGGAGTTCAACATTTGTCAGGTCCTTACATCTAGCTTTCATTTGACATCACATAGTAAATCAGTGAGTTCAAATTGAAGAGCTAACCGCATTATTCGTACATCTGCTGAAAAAGGGTCGACGTACAGAGATGATGATGATGATGATGATGATAACAATAACACTTAACCTTTTAATGTTTCATCAGTAACATGTAGTATAATGCCGTTTTATGTTATACAACCGTTTTCCTCGTAATACTTGTTAACAAATCATACATTTAATATTCTCATCATATTGACAGCAAAAATATGCGTCCTCCCATCCTACTTGAAACTTCCGTATATGGTTTCGAGAGAGACATATGCCACTCGCAGGTCAGAGACAAATACAAATGGAACGGAGTTTGACTCCAGTGAGTGAGAGGGTGGGGGTTGGCGGAGGTTAGAAGCAAACGAATCACTGCGAGCCACAATGTCTCGCGAGTCACGTTCTCGCTACGGCTGTTGCTACATTTTCAGCCAGGTCACCTTACACTTCAATATTTATGAATACACCTTTTATCTTCCTTCTAATTTCTTTAGGAAATATAATAGGATTAATTCAATTAGTGCAGGTTTTTCAATTCCGTAATACCGATAAGACCCTCGAAACTTTCATACTTACGAAACAAAAGAGAAAAACTTTAAGACGAGAAAAGAGTTTTAAAGAAATCGAGGGACTTAAGCGAGACTCTTGCAGTTATCAGCGAGAAAGAACGGGGATCTCTTCACGAAAGTCTTGCGTTAAGTGGATTCGCAAGCTCAGAAATGCGATCCGGGGGAGAGAAAGGGATATAGAGGAGATTGCTTCGTGACATTTCTCGCAACAATCAGAAGATTCCGGCAAAGTATCGGAGCTGTGAGGTCACTCCCGGGGGAAGTCCACGCTGTAAAACTTGCACCGCGAGAACCATTCAATATTTCCGAAGCTTTCAGCGGCGATCATCAACGAGGGTACACCTGCGAGCTGGGAGAGATGAGGATGAGGCATGGACGAGTCTGAGCGCAAATTTCGGGCCCCAGCTTTTAATTATCACGGTTGCCAACTTCAGCAAGATCGTACTACTTCTCTACGTCTTCGTAAGGGATATAACACAACAGGTGGCAAAATGTCGTAAGTAATTATTTGTGCAGCAGTTCTACAACTTGCAAGAATAACGATCGTTTACTACAGGTGCGATGAAGATTGCAGCGAGGTGAGGAAACTATGCTGCGTTTGATATTGCCAACTGCTACAAGGAGTGTGCTAAGTAGCGTTCGGATTTTCATATCACGAAAAATGTATGCAATGTATAGGGACTCTGAAAAATAGCGAATAAATTCATGGAAGAGCGACGTAAAAATGTTGGTCATAGCGCGTTAATCCTCTGATTGAAGTTCTGGCTGATAGATACACCTATTACCAGTAGTGCTGTGGATCGATCAAAATATTTAATCGATTAACTATTTGAATTTAATCCATTAATCGATAGATTAATCGAGTTGAAAAAATGTTCTAATATACTGTAAGACGCAGATTCAGATCTGCCAGCGCAAAATGGAGAGGAAAATCCTAGGACTCTCCCTCAGAGACAAGATTTCCAACACCAGACTCAAGCAGATGACAAATACCAGAGAATGGCACACCAAGGAGCGCCTGAAATGGAAATGGGGAGGTCACGTGTCGAGACTCCAAGGCTGCAGATGGGCGCATATTTCCACCACGTGGGACCCACGCATCGGGAGGTAAACAGAGGAAGACCTGGGACCAGGTGGGCGGACTTCTTCAAGAGCCCAGCTTCCCTGTGGTCCAGAACAGCCAAGAACCGAGAAGAATGGAGATCGCTACAACGTTTGCAAGTATAGTGAGAGTGCAATTGTAATTATTAAAGAACGACGAAAAAACTTATATACGACAACATAGAACAGAACCTACCGTCATGCGGATTAGCTCAAAGCATGATCTCTAAAAGATTTTAGGAGGCCATAGCCCTTCACGGGAAACAAAGGCTATTTCAATTCATTCATTCAATACAAAATTACTGTTAAATTTAACTTATGTTCGTAAAAGTGATAAACATAAGTATTACATATTGTATATCTGTATATATTGTATTGTTATATTAAAAACAACTATTTTAATTACTTACTAACATATTTATTATGAGGCTTATAATTTATTAAAGATCAATTTCTAAAAGTTGGAATTTTGAGACAAACATAAATAACAAAAAGTATGAAGACTCACCTAGTTAAACTGCTTCATCCATGATTTTAAAGAGTGCATTCAATGCTCCGAATTAAGTGCCGCTGTACGTTTAATAACAATGTTTCCTGCATCACTAAGCACGAACAAACATTTTTTCTGTCAAGCACTTCTTCACGATCGTTCAATTTATATCCAAACGTTTCACCGAGCATACCTCTCATATTCTCATAGGTCATACACTTTTCACAAACCATACTACTGTGGAATCCCGGCCACCAAGTCACTCAAAGAGTGCGCTCCTTGTATAATGACAGTTGACTTAATAAAATATCAACACACATGCCCAACTTGGAGTCAGGCCAAAAGGGAAAAACACTGGAGAATTAAAGATATTCGTGAGTTCGATCCGGTGCTGGACTGGACTTCGGCGGTTGGTACGTAGAACCAAGGCCCGGGTTCGATCCCCGGCGCCGGAGTGAATTTTTCTCCTCTGATATTACTGTCATTGCAAGTTATCTTGAAAGTTGACATTTTAAGTCTGTTTTGGAACTGCTCGGTATGGCATGTACTCATCAACGTAACGACACGGCAAGGATGCCCCTCCCTCGGGTAAAGATACTCTCTTAAAACGTTGGTTCTTACACAACATCTCTACTGTAATAGAACTTGGTTCAATACAGACATCATCTTCTCTCGATACTCCGGTTTTGAGAGGAGAACATTTTCGAGCAAGCTTTGATTAACCTGTAATGAGTAAGTATTTAAATATAATCATTTGTACACTCCTCTCTCATCCGGGCTGGGGACCGGCAATGGAAATTTTACGACAGCTACTTCTATACATTATAAAGGCCTGCATGACTTACACCTTCAGCTAATATGTAAATATTCTTATAACAATATTTTACAGGCCTATTATTTGAATTTACATTAATTTACAATTATACACAATCCACATCCCTATCATTGCTGCCATCATCGCTTGTTTCAAAATTAAAATTATTTCGCCAATGGCATCATCCATTCGGAATTATCTTCTTAATCGAGTTACTACTTTCTGAACACGATAGAATTCTTCGATTGTATCAAAAGAATAACATATTGATCGAAGTCGTCCACTTCAACTTTACACAAGTCTAATTCTGGAATGAAATAATATGTTTAGTAGAACTATAAAAAATAATAACTTGCAACAATAATTCATTATGTCGGTCTCAATACACACACTATTGTACATAACTATTATAGCAAAATTTCTAAACATTACATACCTATTCTTTCCCGGAGTAGTGTGAGGTTCATTCGGTTGTAATTCAATAGTATTTTTAATTCTCTTCACGGAACTAATACTTTTGCCAGAAAGTAATTTGGCCGCTCTCTCATATTCCTTAGCACTTGAGCAATTCTATTAATATTAGAGGTTCCAGCAAATATACATCTAATTTTCCTCCTCGCAACGCTTAATTTTTATATTTGCGATAATTTCTCTTTCTCCGCTATGGATAACAGCGTTACTTTTTCTCCGCGGTGGTGTGATTTCGCCATAATAACTACCCTGTGGTTGCTGCTTCATGGTAACACTACTGGTACGCAGTGAAGGAAATAGTCCTATGTTTTTGACAAGAGATTATGATCTGGAGCATGTTGGCAAACAACTCAGTTGGCTCCACCCGCGTTAAGTGCTTCCTTCCTTCTGCCCCTCTGTCCCCGCTCAGAAGGTTCAAGATAACTTGCAATAACAATAATTGTTATCATAACATAATATATTCTGTAGGACTAATAAAATAATAATCTTTAGTAAATTGAGAATTCTAACCTAACATTAAAACTGACAACTACTTAGACCCGTACAGGTATATTGTAAACTTTAATTCAATACGGCGACTGGCTAAACTGGTTTCATGATGCCATTACTTGAGTCATAATAAAATCCAATATGGCGATTGGCTTCATGAGCTACTATGTGAATAATAATAAAATCTTATTATATTTTGAGAGAAATAGGTATTGTACAATATCTCGAAATAGTCTTATTTCGCGTAAAATTTACAGTAGATAAAAAAACTAAAAAGTGCAAAATTTTGCAGACAGTTATTCGCAAAATTGTGTTGAATTTCACGAACTTAAAATCCATTTACAATGACTTATCTTACTACATACTTCAACACAGCAACTTTTCTGTCTTAAAAAAAAAATTCGCGACAAAATCCATTCACGAAATTCCAGGGTTCCTAGCAATGTATTATGAATTGGACGGAGTTTCGCATTAATAGACCAACCGACAATTTGAAAAAAAAAAAGAGATATTTGCACAAATCTGCTGATGACAGGTTAATTTAACTCGGAAAACATCAAGAATGCGATATTTGAATTTTGCTGCTATTTATAAGCAAAAATTCATATATTTATTTTGCTTTGAAATATTAATTCAACTGCTGGTCTCTTATTAAAAATCGGTTAGCCTTTTTTGGTATTATTTGTGCTATTTTTTTGTAACAGTATGAATGTTATAATGTTTTATCATCCAGTCTGCTGTCGAAAAATCTGAAAGTTAGAATTTATAAAACAGTTATATTACCGGTTGTTCTGTATGGTTGTGAAACTTGGACTCTCACTTTGAGAGAGGAACATAGGTTAAGGGTATTTGAGAATAAGGTTCTTAGGAAAATATTTGGGGCTAAGCGGGATGAAGTTACAGGAGAATGGAGAAAGTTACACAACGCAGAACTGCACGCATTGTATTCTTCACCTGACATAATTAGGAACATTAAATCCAGACGTTTGAGATGGGCAGGACATGTAGCACGTATGAGCCAATCCAGAAATGCATATAGAGTGTTAGTTGGGAGGCCGGAGGGAAAAAGACCTTTAGGGAGGCCGAGACGTAGATGGGAAGATAATATTAAAATGGATTTGAGGGAGGTGGGATATGATGATAGAGAATGGATTAATCTTGCTCAGGATAGGGACCAATGGCGGGCTTATGTGAGGGCAGCAATGAACCTCCGGGTTCCTTAAAAGCCAGTAAGTAAGTAAGTATGAATGTTATAATACTTCTTGAATAAAATGTTTTATAAAAAAACATTTATTTCAATGGCCAATATCTCGGCGCTTTGATCACTACTGATAATCACCGTCCAATTTAGAAACGGGTATTACGGAAGAGGCAGATGCTTTCTCATTATTACATTTTATGCATTAATTATCATTAATTAAAAGCGCGACACATACTGTATTTCCACGTTAGAATGTATTTACTGTTATTGATGGTTCTACTCACTGTAAAATGTTGTTCTCTCTCAATCACTAATATACGACTATCTTCTCTCCCAATGCAGACACAAACAGTTCACCGATATAATGCAAACACAACAGTCTGGCAAACTCTGTACATGTAGACAAGATTGAACAATGTATGTACCAGCAACTGATCAGCATTACATTTAGTAATTCATGCACTATTGAATCATTTGATCAATTCCAGTAGTTCTTACTTGCTGTTTTTACAACTACTATTCGGTAAATAACCTCGAAGAGAATGTTGACGAAATGAAGAGAAAAAAGCCCGGAGAACTCTCAGAAAAACCCTCGTAAACTTTGCTTCGTCGCCACCAACCGGGTTCTCTTTCATAAAGTTGCGGATATTATATTTTCGTTCATAGTTTATCTGCTTGAACTGCAATTCAAGAGACATAATGCAGAGTTAAAATTTAGCGTCTTTGCTGTCATCTTCACCGTGGCCGATCAATTAATTTGTCTTCTCGTAAAACAACTTTCTGCACTGAAGTTAAAAGAATAGTTAAACATTAATGCTTGACAGCTTATTTAAATGCGAATGTGAGTAAACAAAAAATTATACACCCTGTAGAAATGAAATATGGATATTGCTTTAATGAAAGAGAATTATTAAGGCAGGTAAAATGTACGATATGGAGTTTAAACAAGGTTTAAGTAACAGCATCGCTACAAGTAAAGCATTTCATCGTCTAACGATTAATTACATTTCAGAGCGAAAGAACTAGGAAACTTCTGCAGAAACTGTTCTGATACTGCACCGGGGAATTCCGCGAGCGTCAGGCGAGAGGTATGTACACATCCTGGGCAGCTGATTCATTAAAACTTTCAGAAGAAGAATTTCAATAGAACATTGACTCAAGTAACAGACGTGAACATATCTAATGTTTAGCGTTTCAAGCTTAAAATAATTGAAATAACTCCACTGATCAATGAAATTCAACATTATTACACTGAGATATACAATCAATCAAAGCAAATTATCGTAATCTGTATTCCTTCCCATCAAGATCTGCATGGAAATGAAGAGGCTGATATGGCAGCGAGAGAAACAACTCTTCTTCCTATACAGGATATGGACATTGACATTTGGAATAATGATATAGCCACTGACCTTAAAAAAAAAGTTAAATGATCAATGGTACTCCAATTGGCTTCACACATCTACTAACAAACTCAGGAAAATTAGAACAGAACTGCTTCTAGTTTATCCTATCCAACTAAACATCTATCACGAAGGAATAGTTCTCATCAAACTCCGTATTGGACGAAAACATGGTTATTTACTAAAGAAGAAACTTTCTCCAGTTTATCCTATCCAACTAAACATCTGTCACGAAGGAATCAAGTTCTCATCAACTGACTACGTATTGGACATACCAAGCTCTCACATGGTTATTTACTAAAAAGAAAACTCATCCAGTTGATCCTAGCTAATTAAACATCTATCACGAAGGAATCAAGTTCTCATCTACCGACTACGTATTGGACATACCAAGCTCACACATGGTTATTTACTAAAGAAGAAACTTTCTCCAGTTTATCCTATCCAACTAAACATCTATCACGAAGGAATCAAGTTCTCATCAACCGACTACGTACTGGACATACCAAGCTCATACATGGTTATTTACTAAAGAAGAAACTTTCTCCAGTTTATCCTATCCAACTAAACATCTATCACGAAGGAATCAAGTTCTCATCAACCGACTACGTATTGGACATACCAAGCTCACACATGGTTATTTACTAAAGAAGGAACTTCCTCCAGTTTATCCTACCCAACTAAACATCTGTCACGAAGGAATCAAGTTCTCATCAATCGACTACGTATTGGACATACCAAGCTCATACATGGTTATTTACTAAAGAAGAAACTTTCTCCAGTTTATCCTATCCAACTAAACATCTATCACGAAGGAATCAAGTTCTCATCAACCGACTACGTACTGGACATACCAAGCTCATACATGGTTATTTACTAAAGAAGAAACTTTCTCCAGTTTATCCTATCCAACTAAACATCTATCACGAAGGAATCAAGTTCTCATCAACCGACTACGTATTGGACATACCAAGCTCACACATGGTTATTTACTAAAGAAGAAACTTCCTCCAGTTTATCCTACCCAACTAAACATCTGTCACGAAGGAATCAAGTTCTCATCAACCGACTACGTATTGGACGTACCAAGCTCACACATGGTTATTTACTAAAGAAGAAACTTCTCCAGTTTATCCTATCCAACTAAACATCTGTCAGCGAAGGAATCATGTTCTCGGGTTCAACCGACCAGGTCGATGGCATTTTGTGTTTAAACGACAGGCTCAAGCTCAACAGATTTACTGGCATTAAAAGAACTTTATCAAAAAACCGGCGACGCTGATATCACCTCTGCAGTTCCAGTTAAATAAACCATAATTTAATTAATTAATCTAACACGAAGGAATCAAATTCTCATCAATAGACTACGTACTGGATATGCCAAGCACATGTGTATAATCTAGCATCTATTACCATCATGTATTTTCTTTCTTTTGTTTGTGTTGTTTGTTTTGTTGTTGTTTTTTTCTCTCTCTTATTATGTATTTTGTGTATCATCTGTGTAAGCCACCTGTAATTGGAAGCATGCTTCTGTTGGTGGTGGATTTAAAAAATAAAATAAAATAAATAAATAATTCCGTATCCAGCATCTTGGAACAAAATGGGCTGGGTTTAAGACACTAACAAACATAAAAAAAAAACAAGAAGCGCGAGATACTTCTCTCAGTTGAACAAGGAATGCGTGTCTCTTCAATTACACCACGAATTTATTGAAATTTTGCGTAAGAAGCGACAAGCTCATTTTTATCATTAATAACTCATTACTTTTGTCCTAAGGCTCAAGTCAATAAATTCCCAGTAAAATTAGTTCAAGTGCTTGAATATTATTCTTGTGTCCTTTTTTTTAATAAATATTGAATGAAATTATTTTAATTATTTTTAATAACAATATCACAAAGCCTCAGAAGTTTCGCGGCACACACCCGTTGAGAATCACTGATCCAACTAATATTCCCTCATTTTTCCACTGAAAGTGAAAGTAGATTCATATATTGCAACGTCGTTTTTACATTTCGTGAGTACTGTAAGTCACAAGCTAAACTTCCCTGACATCTTAGTAGATGAAGTTGTTGTAACAGAATTGGTTCCAGTGTAGAGGAAAGAGATTTACTACACTGAAATGATGAGCTCTTACCCCACAAATGGCTATTACACCAATTGCAGCGGTGCTGTGGTGAGCGATAGAGGGTACTAAATGGAAGGGAAGGCTGCAGGCGAATACACTAATGCGCCTCCTCGTACTTCAGCGAACAAAACCACACAAAATTCCTATCAGGATGTGAGGGATTTTCTTGTACCATTCATGATATGAACACGACTCAGTGCATGCAGGCTCAATGCAATATCTTTTTCTCCATCTCTGTTTCAGATCTCATTGTTTCCTTTACGACTGCGCTCCAACACGGCAGAGTTCTCGTCATGCAGATTCTTCTCTTTCAACTTTGCCCTTATTCGTCCGGTAAGAAATTATGAAATTGCATTTTCCACGAGGAAAAGAATGATAATGGAGCTCCATTCTGCAACAGGAGTCTAACTACATTTAAGACCAACGAGTCGTTCAGGAAAATAAGACAGAAACAAATTGAAAACGACAAAATTATGTAAAAAGAAAACGTTGCTCCTCTGTAATTCCAGGCAAATACAGTGGTTTTATGACGTGATTACTTTTTTATTTTTTATCTATTTCAGTTTATAAGAGCATTTGCTACTACTATTTCTAGGCTGTCCGATTTTTTTTTATGCATTTGGATATTAATTTATTGTGTGGGATATTGGCATTAAATATTAATAAAACTCAAGCAGGCTAATGATGACAATCCACAAAAATATAAGAAAGCCCAAACAGTTTGAAATGAGCATTAAAAAGCTACAAATAGTCAAACGGTTTAAATACTTAGAGTCATGGATCACGGAGGATAATGAAGATGGAAAATATGTAAAGAAGAATTTTTCCATGGCGCGACAACCCATGCTTTTATTTGGCAAAAGTGTAACCTTTTATGATGACTGTGATTCTATTATTCGTTGGAGCATATTGTTTCCGCTGTATGCACTGAACTCGAGGTACATTCATATAATACCGCCGTCTTAAGATTACTGTAACCGATGGTTCTCTTATGCTGAGTGTACACAGGGACTGCATGACGTAGACCAGTAGTCACAACCGTATGTGCACATAACTTGTTTTTTTGTTTGGGTTCCGAAACCGCCAGCCCTGGTCATAACTATTATGTAATTAAGGCTTAGCAGTATAATTTCTTCGTGCAGAGGTGGCTAAATTATTAGACTAAAGTGATTACATGTACAACAAATCTGTATTTTTAGGCAGAAATAATTAACAAATCTGTATTTTGCACAGAAATAATGAACAGAAAATTGACTCTAGAGATTTGTGAACATTTCCTTATTCTTCATTAAGATGTTGATTTTGTCAAGAATGCTGGAAACCAAAATTTGACACTTTCTTTGAATATCAGCATCATTTAGCTGATATCAGACAGTCTTCAATGAGTCCATGTTTTGTTGCAAGCATTTTTTTTTCAGTTTCTCATTCAGTACAGACCACAGATTTTCAACTGGATTCATATCCGGTCTTTTTGCAGGCAATGGGAGAATACACTGTTGAATATCTTCTGCAGTATATAATTAAAACACCAATAGTACCAACACAGTCAGACAAATAATATATATCCGTTGGAAAAATACACCAGAAGATGTAAACAAACATATTTACAACAATATAGACTCTGTGAATTACACTGATAGTTGATATGATGAATTATATTATGCTTCAAATAAAAACGTTTTAGTACTCGTATAATAATTTGGCCACCTCTGTAATTTAATTAATATCACTAGTGCTAAAGCGTGAGTTGTATCAGCAATGCTGCACTGAGACCAGTCCTGTCTTTCACGATGAATAATCTGTCAGCTTAGTTAGCCTTCAAGCAGCTGTACTCTCTCCCACGTCAGTTGTCGGACTTACAGCTACGTTCAGACTACAGCATCACCTCTGACCAAGACATGACACACAATCTTATAAATCTTCGCTTCTGTTTTTATACAAAAATAATGTCATTCAAAATCATTTCAAACTTTAAAGCTTCATATTAAATATTATATCTGAGGTATAAAAAACCAGGCATGCAAACAATGGCGTTTTTCATTTGTTATTTTGTGAATTTCCATAGTTATCATTTTGTTGGTTAAAACAATTGAAGACATTATTACAAAAACAGCCCTTGTCAAAACTGCTATTTTCAGAACAAGAAAACATAAAAAGAACAACACATGTCAGCTGTTTTCGTGGTGTTCAGCCTATCCTTGTGTCTATTGCACCTGACATTAGTCGTTTTTGGAGTCTACAAACATTTCAAATAGTAGAAAATGTGTCCTTAACTCAATTTGATTTAACTGACAAAGGCTGTTTTTGTAATAATATCTTCAATTGTATGAGTAGGCTTACAATTAAAACAATTCTGACGTTTCAAGCCAAGATTCTATGACGAGATATTTAGGATACAGCTGATTCAATGTTGTTATGATAAACATAGTTTTTCTCAAGGTGTGACGAATTTTAAAACACTTAACTTTAAAAGAAGGCTCATGTTCCATTCGCAATTACGGGGATTTAATGAAAATCTGGGAGATCAAAGATAATCACTAATCAATGTGCTAAGGTGCTTAAGAAAATTAATCAAATAAAGAGAAAATAAGTCTTAACCGGGTGTACAGGCATCATCGAAATAGCTATAGCACATTTTGGTGAATCCATAATTACATGTTACGGATCTTTGGTGGCGACATTGTCAACAGTAGGTACGTTTCAACAATATGGACTGCACGATCTCCAGATCTCAATCCGGCCGGCTTTTTGTTGTGGGGTTACCTTAAAGGTTGAGTTTTCGTGGCATGCCCAGCAATACAATAGCAAATGAAAAATGCCACCTCGCAAAAAAATCGGGAATATTATACTCGAAGGTTAAAATAGAGTAACATAAAGCTCGAAATGGAAATATTTTTTTTCGACTGCAGTGCAAATATGTGCTGAAGTGTCACCTACAGTGAATTTACTGAACCACATGTTAATGCAGTACGCATTAACGATGTGCCTTGAAGTTACTGAATAGATAATATTGCAAAAGTGATCGAAAATTGTTCAGATGACTCTAAATACAGGCCGTTCTAATGGATTTTTTTATTACTATACTTTGCCCATATAGTAACATGATTTTCCCTTCGTGGATCGACTCAGCCCGTGATGCAATTTACGACGTCACGAGCGAGTTAACTTTATTGTGTTACAATTAAGCGAGAGAAAGGACCGGGACAAAGCACATCCACAATAAGTCTCATGCCACTACCGGCAATACAAAGCCCGCACCTTTCCTCTACGTCAACTGACAGCCAACTAAATTTACAGTAAATACAACCCTGTAATCTAAGTCGGCTGCATCGCTAGTCAGGGGCTTTCAATGCTAAAGACGAGGGATCAAATTCCAGTGCCTTCCTAGAGATAAGACAACATGAATAAATATCACAGTTAAACATAGTCTACCTTTTCGTTTTACGTTTAACGCGGTTCGTAGCAATTCTTTCATTCTTTTACAAATCATACAGATTACTTTCTTGAACTAACATTCAACAGGCATTGTCTGCAATGAATTAAAACACAAAACTTGCTCCCAAATAGGCTAAGAACAAATAAGTTTTTGTAAATTGACAGTAATTGATTGAAATATTTTGTAAAGTTTGGCTGATGAATTGTATTTTCTGATAAAATGATTTAGTTTAAAGCCTACAGATCAAAATAACCAAGTTTAAATTGAATGGTAATATGAAATTTTTCTTTTTAGCACAAATGATTGAACATTGTTTTTTTTTTTATGAATTATAAATTTTAACTTAATCAAATTGATATAATTGGAAGTCACAAATATGTATAAATTAATACAATATGCTACTTTGTTAAATTCCATGTTCAATCTACTTTGTATAGCAATGTTGAATGAGCTGTTACGATTTAAATTGAATATTCAAACACAATACAGCATTTTGAATCTGATATTCAAAAGCTCTATTACTGATAAATTTTGTGTTTGATATTCAAACCCCATTTTGTGTGAAATAAGTTAAAGTAGAAATAGTCTGAATATTTTGTATTATTAATTTATTATTCACAACTGGTTCAACCATTATATTAATATACATATTTAAATTAAATCATATTATGTGATTATAGATATTAGGTATAAACATTTAATTTAAATGATACGTTTTACGTTTGTCAACTACTTTTGACCAATAAAACAGTAGAAAAGGACGTCTTTCAACCAATCACGGCTATTGTATAATTTTAGTAGATATCGTTTATAGCTTTCTAGCATTTGTTTGTTTTTAGACTTCCTGCATTTGTTTTTATCACTTTCTAGCATTTTTTTCTTTGTTTGTCAACATTTCCCAATGGAAATTCTTTGGTTTAAAATTCTTTGTGATCGGTTGTTTCCATAGATAATCGACTGAAAATGGCGGCTCCGTTCAAACGTTTTGATGAAGTAACATTATGGCGAATTTTATTAAGTGAATACCTATTTTATTATATTAGAGAACTTCATTCTTCAAATCTTTGATTACCTTTGTTTTTTTTCCTAGCATTTGTTTCTTTGTTTCCGAACATTTCGAAAAGGCAAATGCCGGGTACTATAAAACATTTTGCGATCGTCATTTGTTTCATCTCAACTGAAAATCTCGTTCAAAATGTTTTGATTGTACAACATTGTGAAAAAATTTTAGTAAAATTACTAAATTGTAAAACTATAAAAATCTTTAAACTTTTTCTAATTGTAATATTGTAAAATGTTGACTTTGATTTTCTCACATCTTAAAACTTCATTGATCATGTTGATAAATCACTGCGATCTTTACAATAAAATGAATAATAATGAATGAATGAATGAATAATAAAATTCAATAATTGTCTAATAATAATTAAAACACAAACCTTGCTCCCAAATAGGCTAAGAAATGAATTAAATAGTTAATGGATAACATACATAATTATTAAAACCTACTTTTTTAAACCATTTATTTCGCGAAATACTTTTTTATGATTATTTATGTTTAAAGCCCTTCAGATCAAAATAACCAAGTTTAAACTCGGGAATTTCTTTTTTGTGTATACGCGAAATTTTTCTTTTTAGCACAAATATATTGAACATTTTTTTTTTTTTCGAAGGAGAAAATTGAATTTATTTACGAAATTTTAACTGAAAGTGCACAAATTATATAATTGTTGGAAGTCACAAATATGTACGTAAATTAATACAATAAGCTTTTCTTAAGTTAAATTCCATGTTCAATCTACTGTTGGGAGGCATGGCAGTGATTGAAGTCAGCTGGATTTACGATTTTGAATGTAATATTCAAACACAATACAGCATTTTGAATCTGATATTCAAAAAGCTCTATTAACATATACAATTTTGTATCTAATATTCAAACCCCATTTTGTGTGACTTTATTTATAAACTTAAAGTAGAAATAGTCTGAATATTTTGTAGTGCCTATTAATTTACATTATTCACACACACAATGTTCAACCATTATATTAATATACATATGTTAAACGAAAAATCATATTATGTGATATAGATATTGGGTATAAACATTTAATTTAAACTATTACACTTTTACTACGTCATACTACTTTTGACCAATAAAACAGTAGAAAAGGAAGTCTTTCAACCAATCACGGCTACTTATCGCTACAATTTTATCACTTCCCTAGTATATGTTTATAGCTTTCCTAGCATTTGTTTGTTTTTATCGCTTCCCTAGCATTTGTTTTTATCACTTTCCTAGCATTTTTTTCTTTGTTTGTCAACATTTCCAAATGGAAATTCTTTAGGGTATTATAAAATATGCTTTGTGATCGTCATTTGTTTCCCGCATAGATAATCGACTGAAAATGGCGGCTCCGTTCAAACGTTTTGATGAAGCTAACATTAGTGAAATAGAATTTTATTAAGTGAATACCTATTTTATTATATTAGAGAACTTCATTCTTCAAATCTTTATATACTTCCTTCTGTTTTTATCATCTCCCTAGCATTTGTTTCTTTGTTTGCGAACATTTCAAACTGCAAATTCGTTACGGTACTATAAAACATGCTTTGCGATCGTCATTTGTTTACCGCACAGTCAACTGAAAATGGCGGCTCCGTTCAAACGTTTTGATTGAAGCTAACATTAGTGAAATAGAATTTTAGTAAGTCAATTAATATTTTATTGTATTAGAGTACTTTATTTCTTCTAATCTTTATATACTTTTTTCTAATCGTGTAATAGTCAATTAAATCCCAGTCGAGCTTTGATTTTCTCTGGATAAATCAAAACCTCTAGTGAGATTACTGTTGATAAATCACTGCGCGATCTATCAGCAATAATAATAATAATAATAATAATAATAATAATAATAATAATAATAATAATAATAATAATAATAATAATAATAATAATAATCATAATATTCATAATCATAATAATAATAATCATAATAATAATAATCATAATAATAATAATCATAATCATAATAATAATAATCATAATCATAATAATAATACTAATAATAATCATAATAATAATAATCATAATAATAATAATAATAATCATAATAATCATAATAATAATAAATAAATAATAACAATAATAATAATACTGGTATAATAGCTACATGTAATACAGATCGGATCTGTGTAACAATATGAGATGTATTTCCGATTTTTGCCACCAGCGCCAATAACATTCGCTAACAACTTCAATGATCTCTATATATAGTAAGTTATACATTGAGTTGGAGGTCTTCTAATCTATTTGTCTATGGTTGAAGAGCGCCTTTAAATGAAACACTGTTACTGTTAAGTTCCACTCCATTCTGTAATATATTTGAGAACCTTTTTCTTAAGGCACGAAAATTAGACAATAACAGAAGCTGTCGCTGCCCAACACTGTGTGTGACGGCGTCTTTTAATTATGAGCTATCTGGACATAAAAGTAGACGCTCTTAACCTCATTCTGCTAAGAATGAAAATGACGTATTGATGACGTATATGCGTTATAATTTCGCAGACTAGAAGACTTAGTTATGAAAATGTTAATGGACCATTTGCCAAAATGAACGTCGTATCTATGCAAACCGTACGGGGCACATTTCATTAACATACCGAAACGTTTACAACTTATGAACTTATATCGGCTATAAAGTTATGTTGAAATTGCGCCAGCCTCACTTTTGTACTGTAGGGGCGCTGTAAAACTCGAGTAATGTTGAATATATTTCACCGCTCCAGTTCTCGGCACATTGTTATAGTCAAAACGCAGCGTTACCTCCGTTCACAGATTTCTCAAGCAAAGCCGCAATTATTCAAGATGTTCCATATTTTAAGATTTGTCGCCTCGTTGGGAATTTATTGTCCGCCTTACAATAAACCATTCTGGATTTATTCCCAGCGTAAAGGTACTTAACATGTCGGAGATCCGATAATCGACACAAGCGACGATGCGACAAGAGCGGCGAAATTGGAAGCATAGATTATTTCTACAGGGTGTTAAAAAAAGAGTCTAATCAGGGACTGGAGTGCTTTACCTGCAGACTTACTAAAGGCTTTACCAATAACCAAAAATGTATTTAAAATAGGCTTAAGCTCTTTAATAATAGACGGTAGTATATTATACACACTATTTAAAGAGTGTAATTGATATTTTGTTATTGAAGTGTTGTATCAGTGAAGAAGTGTGTTGTGTCAATGAAGTGTGTTGTGTAAGCGAAGTGTGTTTCTGTCGGTGAAGCTTTATAGTTTATAGTGGCAGTGCTAAGTATTTGAACAGTGAAATGTTTTTGAAGTGTTAGTGAAATCGGGATAGTATCAGTGAAATGTGTCGTAGTTCCAGTGCAGTGAGTGAGTTGACAGCGAAATGAGTGTAGTGCTGAAAGGGTTTTTTTCTATTTTATTGGGTTATTTTACGACGCTGTATCAACATCTAGGTTATTTAGCGTCTGAATGATATGAAGCTGATAATGCCGGTGAAATGAGTCCGGGGTCCAGCACCGAAAGTTACCCAGCATTTGCTCGTATTGGGTTGAGGGAAAACCCCGGAAAAAACCTCAACCAGGTAACTTGCCCCGACCGGGGTTCGAACCCGGGCCACCTGGTTTCGCAGCCAGACGCGCTGACCGCTGAAAGGTACTTGTGCAGGTATGAACTTATCATACGCGTGGGTTTTAGTTCGAACTTAGGGTTAAGGGGACACAATGGTGAAATAATGGTGAAAAATTAAGAAAATCGATTACAAAATTTATTGTGGCTCTCTATTTAGACCGAGCTCAAAAAGCTAATTAATTTATGTTCCCATGACTATTTTCAAGCTTTTGAGCTAATATGAATAAAAAAATTGTGAAAATTGTGATGCAAGGAGCCTTTTTGGTGACGTCAATATAAAATACATTTAAAAATATCATTTCAAAACTATTAGCCCCAATGGCACCAAATTTTGTACAGATGGTAGTATTGTAGGCATGTTTATGTAGTTTAAAATTCATAAATTTTGGATGAAAATTGTAAAAGATTTAAAGCTCACAGAAGTGTCCCCTTAAGATACAAATTAGATGTACTTTAAATGTTATTTTAAGTGCTTCATTTAATTTAGGATGCTGTTATTATTATTATTATTATTATTATTATTATTATTATTATTAAGTTTATTATTCATTATTATTAATTAGTTACCACTGTTTATTTATTGAATCATTATTGCATGCATGTAATGCATGCATGTTACCACTGTCATGCATGGGTATATACCCATTTGCATGCATGAATACAAAACATACATGCATACATACATTACTTTGTAATCTAATAAACGTAGCTTACAATATTTTAAGAGGTGGTAGAATTCATCAAAACAAGTAAAAAAAAGTCTAATAAACAAGTGTCCTTAAATTAGTATCTTCCGAGACATTACAACTTAACATGTTCATAATATATATTGATTTTCCATCTCAAAATTTGTTTTTAGACTTTAATGTACGTAACGTGAGACAAATTTATTATATTGTATTAATAAAATTCATACATAAAAATCTAAATAAATTTGAATTGTATTCTCATAGTTATGAAACAAAAGTTATGAATTCTTTAAGATTGTTTGAACCAAAATGCAACACTGTTACAGTATTTAATCATAGTAGTAATTTAGGCCCAAGAATATATAACAAATTTATATTTAAATTTCCTAAGCTTGTCAATTTTAATAGTTCTAGTATTAAATTTAAAAAGTTATGATGGATTTTATAAAAATTTAAAAATTGTAAATTTAAATTTATATACTATAATTGCATAGTAGACATAAGACAAATTGTATTGTATAATTATTATTAATTTCAATTCAGGAATCCGCCCCTGAGCACGAGTTCTACTCTTTTAGGGGCGAGCTAAAGTTTTTCTGTATATATTATATTTTATGTTACAATTATTAGCAAAATAATAAATAATAAATAAATAAATATGCTCGATGTGACTTCCATTCAACACAACATATCCTTCTACTCGACGTCTTAGGGAACCATGCAATCACTGAAACACCCCTGGTTGGTCTCTGATGTGCGGGGTGAAAGTCACTGAACCTTTCTTTCTTTCCCTGAGTTTAACCTCTCCCTTTTAGATTCATTTAAACGACTCACGCCACACGGGCCTTAAAGGACCGCGACCTGTCGGGAGAGGAATTAATCTATGGATCACATACACACTTTTTTGACCACACAAGGACATGGAGGGCCTCCCCGGATGAGGGATCAGCTCAATGCCAGGGCCACCTCCGATACAACACAAACATTTAAGACATTACACAGCATTCACTCATACATATGAAAGGATTAAGGGAAGGATCGCCGTCCATTGCCGGACTTTCAAGACACTGGAACCTGCGTGAACAAAAGATAAATCTCTACATTCTTGCTGGGAATCAAACTTGGGAGCGCAGGACTCAACAAAGCGAGGGAGACTAATTTCGATTTCACCGTAAATAATTCAAAATCACGAAGTGACAAACAAATACGACATAAAAAATTTACGCTTCCGGTTAGTTCCGGAAGCGAGTGTTGAATCTTGTATGTGTGTGTGTGTGTGTGTGTGTGTGTGTGTTTCCATTATTGTTTGAAGGCTACCACTGCACTGCGTAATAGTTACACAGAAAATCCAAACTAATCCCTGGTACGAAATGAATACCCCTGTTTACACAGCTGGACTCAATGGAGAGAGCAAAATTACGAGACGAGCGTAATTTCTGTTTCGGTTTGGCTCCTAGAATAGAACGTAGCAACAGGCGGACAGATGTTGCTGACCTGCTTGTATTAAGAACTTGTAGTTCGCAGCGCCGCCCGGACCAAAACTTTAATCATACGATGTATTATGATATGATATATATTTCTTCACAGCACTTCTTTACATGTAATGGTGTACCTCACATTTCTGTATCCGGTGCCACCATTAACATATTATTACAATAACACAGTATTTGCAGTACACGTCTACACACACTCCCAATTACGCTATGTACCTTTTTTGTTACTTGGTCAATCTCCCCTTCAGTATTTCCCTACATTTCATTTGCTATTCTCTATTCGTTCATTAATCCTAATATATCTAATATTATATACTACTTTCACACCCCCCTTATCCTCTAACTACTATTCACTAAAATCTAAATTTCAATTTTTCTCTACAAATTATCTTATTGAATTATTTGCCTATTTGTTCTTTGACCTTTTATTCAATTACTGTTCCAACGTTCAAATGTTAGTACTAATTTTATGCTGTCACTTGTTCATTTCTCTAAACCCTTTCTCACTATCTTCACTCATTCCTATTTGCGCTCACTTTCACTTTCACTACTATTCTGCTTACACCTAATCCATTGTCACTATTCTCACTTCCTATAAATACTTATATTTTATTTTACACATCTGCTTATATACACTTTCTCTCTGCCCTATACTTCTCGATCTTTTCCAGTTTCACTATACTTGCACTTTTTGATCACAACACTACTTTTTTTCTACACATATCAAATATCTCTGCTAAATCCTCAACTGTCGCAAATTCTGACCTTTCTTTACTGTTCGTCTCTGCCTTATTTCTGACTTCGTCTTTCTTTCTATTTATTTCTTCTTCTATTCCTCTTTTATTTCCCCCCCACGATACGATGTATTATAAAAAAATTGTAATGGTGTACATAAAAACTAGACTTTAGCAGAAATACGTACATGTTTTCATAATTTTTGACATTGAAAAGATCGTTTTGGGCATGTCCTGTGTCTATGTACAGCGATTCTTCCGAAACTATTGGGCGGATTATGTTCATATTCAGTACCTACAAGTCAGTTATCTAAAAAAATTATGTCACCGGCGTAGGATCGATACCCGACTGGGCCATTACCTTTTGTATTTTGTGTCAGACTTATTCAACGAAACCTCGGGCTCATCTCGCCAAATACTGAGAGGCTGAGAGCACAAATGGTGTAACTCCATCTGGAATAGTTCTGTAAAAAACGTATTTCTAAAAGAGAGAACGTCTAGAGAACATTCAGTAAACAAATAAAATGACATCAGAGCACTGCGATAATTTGTATACGTATAATTACATAATGGGGCAGAGATGAACCGTGTGGAAAACCTCGAGACACGAAGTTCATCTCATACTTCAGTTTCCATGGTTACAGGAAAGTCTTTCATTACAAAACATAACAATTTTGTCTCTCCTTGTGGGACCAGTATAGACGTTCTACGTCAGAAATTCACGGATTTTTTTTAAATCAATAACATAAAATTGACGTTTATTCTAAATGGTCTCTCTCTTTTTTTCTTAATTTACTTCGTATGTAAAATCAACAAATAAATGAACTAAGTTTTCAGCCTTTTTCATGCCAGAGAAAGTATCTGTAGGTATGTGACTTCATAACATGCAGAATTCAGAAAAGCAGATCGGCACTAGCTATGTTAAATGGGGTTTGGTGGGATAAGACAATAACAATTGGAACAAAACTGCAAATCTATAAATCTGTAATAAGGAGTACTATCACATATGGGGCGGAAACGTGGCATTTAAACACGAATCTGAGATTGAAACTCCTCTCCACTGAAATGAATTGTTTTAGACGTTCCACTAGACATTCTAAATTGGAAGAAAATTCGAAACACAACCATTAGACAAGAAATGGGAGTTAATAGTACATTGTTATAGTTAGCTACAAGCAATTAGAATGGTATGGCCACGTACGTAGAATGCCAGATCAAGATTGCCCTGACAGATTTTGGAATAGATTCCGCCAGGAAGAGGAAAGAGGGGAAGACCAAGGAAAACCTGGATGGACGATATAAGAAGTGGAATGAAGGAGAGAGGCTTGGAAGAACGGGATTGGGAGGCAAGAGAAGAATGGAGGAAGAAGATAATAATTTAAACACTTTGGATACAGGAAGATGTAGTTTATATTGTAACCCTGTTAATAATAATGTGACTTATCCTATATGACCATCTTTGAACTAAAAGAAAATTATTAAAAAATTTAACATACAAAGACAATATAATTATTACAGTATTAAAAGACACATTAGAAATCATGTTTAAATCATACATGTTTCAGTACTTGCGGTCCTATCTTCAGTGGTCATCTCTAAGGAGAATAATTTCTTGATATAATGTTACTAAAAATTACAATGTTGAAACTGGAGTTTAATGTGTTTAAAATTGAAAACGGCCACAGTACAGAATGAATACTTACGACTAATCAGCTGGTGTTCGCCGAGATGCGACGCCGGTGTGGGTAGGTTACTGAATGCGGCGTGTGTTATGACTACGCTGGTCAAATTGAAAAGCAATACACAGATCAATGAGAATGTTAATGTCAATTGGAGCTTTATCATTTAAATTATATTTATTTGTAATTTTGTAATGTGTTTTAATACTGTAATAATTATAGTGTCTTTGTATGTTCAATTTTTTAATCAACTGAATGAAAACACTGTCGAATTAAGACTCGGTTTTAACATGTCTGTTACAAGCATGTCCAACGTTTAAAAGAAAAAGCTTGATGAGATGAGGAAGAATTTACCGTATATCTTGCACAGAGTTGTTCCACTCAGAGACAAGGTAAGTTGCGTATAGTAAATGTACGATACAAGCAACTATTTTATCAAAGAAATCATTACTATAATTGAATAGATATATCCGTCAAATTGCTTATCAAAATCAGAACGCTATAATTTGCAAAATATTATATTTACAGTGTTTAAAGTTTCGGCACAAACTGCCATCTTCAGAACACGTAACAATACAAGAATATGAATACATCGTGTGGAAACATTATGGACCACAGAGCAACTATCAGTTTCGTCGTAGCGCGCAATCAACACAGGGCTCCTCTTAACCTCCACATCACATACGGCAGTGATGTCAAAGCAAGCGCATTTTTCTGACCTTGATGTCGTGCGCCGGCATCAAGCTCTAGGTATGGAAGGAGCCAGGATTATGTATATGAATTGTGTATGAATAAGGAACCTGTTGGATTAAGGAAACAGTGGTGTACAAACTTCAAACAGAACGTGAAATTTTATGTCGTTATTTTATATGGCTATTTGCTGTTTGATATTATCTATATTGTCTGAAAAACAAAGTACTAACACCAGTTTCTTAATATTGCAGTTAATAACATAATGAAGAGTTAAGAAGGAATATTCACATACATTTCATAGTAGTAAAACTATACTATATTAAGTGAATGAAACATCATTCATAAAGAAAGTGATATCCCAAAGAAAGAGATTAAGTATGACATAGTAAGTTGGAATTGATATTGATGGTACCTTTAGCCTTATAAAAGTAATCAATAAACTAATCAAAACAATATTACAGTACAAAGCAAAGTTACCTAGGTATATAATATTTCAACTGTAACTAATATTACGTAACAAAACTCTTATCGAATTACGCTTTTAAGATGATATTGATGAGCAACTTCCTATCATCAGAATATTAAATTATTTTCTCGAAATTTGCTGGAGCTATACAGCTGACGTTTTTATAACACATGAGCACATATCTTTTTTTTTATTGGGTTATTTTACGATGCTGTATCAACATCTTGGTTATTTAGCGTCTGAATGATATGAAGGTGATAATGCCGGTGAAATGAGTCCGGGCTCCAACACCGAAAGTTACCCAGCATTAGCTCGTATTGGGTTGAGGGAAAACCCCGGAAAAAACTCAACCAGATAACTTGCCCCGACCGAGATTCGAACCCGGGCCACCTGGTTTCGCGCCCAAACGCGCTGACCGTTACTCCACAGGTGTGGACATCTTTGTTTATGATGTAACAGTAGTTCATTTGTTAATTCATTTTCTTAGACACATTTTCCATGCGAATATTTTCAAAATTTTAAATAGGTATCTTCAGTAATACATATTTACGAGATATTAGATTTATGAAAACATTTTTCAGTACCTGTAAGGCTACTAAATAAACATATTTGAAAATTTCACCTTTCTGTAAAAAGTTGAGAAAACACTGGTTTTGAATAAAAAGGAAACTCGTGAAAAATGAGCATTAAAATTGAAACTTAAATTCTTATAATGCACTTCTACTTCCCAGACAAATCTAAAAATTAACATGGATATAGTTTTAATAAGTTCTCTTCCCTTCATCTATTGAATCAGTGCTGGCCATCCCTGTATATAGCTCGACCAAGCGGCATATACTACCTCTTTCGTCTGTCTCTTTCCTTTCCGCTATAAAGCGCTCAGGCTCTCCTGAGCTCTAAAGCGCGCGCTTGCCCATATAGGCATCAGTTGACATGACTGACATAAGGTTTTATAATAGTTTAAGCAACTATTATCAAACCATTTATATTTAAAAATTTTCTTTCTAATACAATATTAAATTCATTAGTACATTTCTTATACAAATATATTATTTTCAGTTTTAATGACCTGACTGACAATCGTACCGCGTGCTAACTTCTGCAGGAAGTAGATATATATATATATATATATATATATATATATATATATCATATATATATGAATCATGTAATTTTATTTTATCATTCAGCATTCATTTTATATGTCCACGTCATATAAATCTAGTTTTAAATATTTTAATATGTAATCAACACGTATTTTAGCCATTGTTTCCAAACGTAGTACTCATATTCTTGCATTGTTACGTGTTCTGAAGTTGGCAGTTTATGCCGAAAATGTTTAACACTGTAAATGTTGTAATATTTTGTTCATTATAGCATTGTGATTTTGATAAGCAATTTGACGGACATACCTATTCAATTATCATAAAAGAGCTTATCGGACCCACACTTCATGTTCATCAAAGAAATCATGATAAGAAATATTATTAAATAAATAAATACTAATACCATTTCTCTTTAAAAATTCACTGGCCTCGGCCAGGTTTGAACTGGTTACGTATATTAAATTACATAAGTTAGGTCAGATGCAACAGTGTTCATGAGTAGAATAGTTATATACAATAAAAGTAATTTGATACAGTTACATGAACACTTTTTAACGACTGAATAAAATTAATAAAATCGGTTAAAAACCATACATGTTTCGGAGGAATGCTCCTCCATCTTCAGTGGTAGTACCACGCGACCGCGTAACGTAGCTTAAGGAAGACTGACAAAGAGACACATGTCGTGGTACTGGTTGACCAAGTGTTCTTCTTTACTAGTAACCATGATTAAATTACATAAGTTAGGTCAGTCTTCCTTAAGCTACGTTACGCGATCGAACATCCACACCAGCGTCGTGGTATTACCACTGAAGATGGAGGAGCATTCCTCCGAAACATGTATGGTTTTTAACCGAGTTTATTAATTTTATTCAATCATTAAAAAGTGTTCATATAACTGTATCAAATTGCTTTTATTGTATATAACTGGTTACGTATATATTGGCAAGCACGACAACTCAGGAAGAATATATGAATTCACATTTCTTTTTTTTTTAAGTTATTTATGAAACATTCTTCAACATTTCCCTTCCGTAAAGACAGGTCATTTCTGTGTGAAACAGGATGGAGTTTAGTCTCCAGAAGAGAAGAGCTCTATCATATTTCACGTCTGGCATTACAACCTCTTCATTTCTGCGATTCTCATTTTTCATTTCGCTTTTTATTTCCCTCCTTTATCCAATGTTAATCCCTAGCCTCCCTGCGCAGAGGTTAACAAATGAGATCGCTTTTGAGCTCCACCCGTATCCAAGGAGATGAGTAGACTGTCGGTCCAACAGCAGCGGCAGGAAATTGAGGATCTGAGTATGAAAGATAACAAATTAGAAGCGGGATGAGAGGAGAGCCAAGATGCAGGAATAGGCCGACGCGACGTGACAGACAAATGCTCGCGAGATTCTGGTGTGTAATTGGACAATGGAGACGTTAAGGGAAAATGACGTAAGCACGTCAAGTGTTTGTAACTAGTTTGCATATTATTGTTTTAGTGCTTGATTTTGTGGCGTGAACTGTACGTCAAATTAACGGTCTGTTGAAAAGTTCTAACGCTTTCATTTGTTTTCTTTGAACTTATACAAGGTGTTAAAGGAAAAATGCAATATTTTGAGAAATGGTATTATTCATACGAACAAGAAAAAGTCTAATCAACATGTATCCTAAAATAAAAGTATCTTCCGAGATTTGAGTACTTGTTTATCAACATCAGAGGACATTCTCAATGTGATTTCCATTCATTACAACACAATCTACTGCCCTACGTCATAGAGACTCACACCTCGTTACCCTTTGTGTAGGCCTACTTTATTTTCGATATGACATTGCTTTTTATTTATGATTTAAATTTAAATATACATTATACAGAATATAATTACAACTATAGAAATACAAATAAAATAATACAATCAATTTAAAAAAGAAGATACAGTAATATTAACAAAATTTGAGGACCGAATGAGCAGCGCTCGTGTTCGGTCGCAGTTCAGATATATTATTAATAGGCCTATAAGAGAATATACAAAATAAAATAAAATAGGAACTAAAATTAAAATTACAGCTACAGTGAAATTATATAATATAATAGGCCTATATTAATATAAGAGGAATATAGAAAATGAAATAAAATAAAATAGGAAATAAAAATTAAAATAACAGCGGCAATGAATTTATATAATATAATATAATATTAACACAGAGAAGAATAATATCGTACGTGAATAAAGTAGGACAATTTATAAAAAAATATATAAATTCCAGAATTATAGAATACAAATATAATACAGGCTGATTAATTCATACACATAGGCTATAAATTTATTTAATCAAATTGAAGACATTAACACGTTTCTAATTTTCTTGTTATATTTTAGTGGGTTACATGTTAGACGTTCTGGGTGTAATTTAGCTATAGAATTATACAAACGAGGGCCAAAATTAATGCTATGCTTTAGACCAGCAGATTGAAACATTTAGGTTCTACAAATGTTGAATTATTATTTCGTCATACTATTTCTGTTCAATAAAACTGTATGAAACGACGTGTTTTAACCAATCATGGCTGCTTATCCTACAATTTTATCACCTCCCTAGCATTTGCTTGTTTTTATCATCTCCCTAGCATTTGTTTCTTTACCAACATTATACTTTCAATAATAAAATTGTGACTTTTAAAATGATTCATGTTTATTTCATCATCCTTTTAAAACTTTCCTATCATTTATATTCTTTATATTATTTAGGTTCCGTTATAGCTTCTACGGTATAAGCTTATGGATAGTCACGTATCAGAGATTGTTTATTATACAAGATGATTCACGAGGATTTACCATCCGGAGCTTATTTCCGAAGACATTCTGAGCAAAAAATGTCATATAAACATTTTTGTCTTAATCAATATTTTCAAGTCGCACTAATTTGAAGCTGTTCCTAAAATACCTTTACTCTTGAATTTTAAGGGTAAAAAATATTTTGAACTATTCAGTATTATTTCTTTAATTAGCTAGTATTCTGAAGCCAAAAATGTGTTTGAATTCCATAGTTGTTAGTACAGATTTTTTTTACAAAATTACATTTTCTTACGCATTTATCAGAAATTGTTACAAATAACGCACACAATTCTACGTGAAAACCAGTAATTTCGGAGAGTTAGGTAAAATAAAAACAGAAACAATATTTATTTTTAATAATAGACGTTTATCGTAAAGAGTATTAATTAATTAATTAATTCATTCATTCATTTATTTTATTCCATAGATCTTACTTGAGCAATGAAGCTTTAAGATTTGGAACAAGTCAAAATTTTAAATATTATATTACAATTTTTGCAAATTTTTATAGTTTTACAATTTAGTAATTTTCTACAAAAATTTTTTACAATATTTTGGCGAGATGTAGTTAGATGAGGTGAGGTCCGAGGATTAGACAAAATATTACCACAGGTTTGCCTTTTTTTTGAGTTTTAAAGGTCGGAAAAAGAACCAGGTAATCAAATAAAGTAATCTAATCAAAGGGGTTGATGCCAAGGACTCGCCATTTAATCCGGCTTCAGTCCCACGGTATTGAAAACCTCGGAAGAAATCAAAGACCAAAGGGGGATGCAACCCAAGCCCGAACGCAGCTCTAGATCAGCAGCCCAGAGTCTGCCGACTGAGCTACATCGATGGCTCTACTAAAAGTATACAAACAGATTATTAAATTTACAAACGAAAACGATCATTCATCAGTTGAGAGTTTTGCTTCTCTAAAGCTTTCCTTAGTTTTACCAGTTTTACTGTCGACAGGTTTATAGTGATATCCCTAAAGCACCGGGCTCCCTTTATTATTAACTATTAATAAGAAATGGGAAGACACGGAGCCATATGCAACGTGAAGCCATGTCGGATATACTTAAAATTAATAGTTTCTACAGACAGTTTATCAGCATATTATAGTTTAGCTCCTGGGAAAATCGCTAATGCACGAGCGTCTTGAGCCCTAGGTATAAATACAGAGGAGATGGTTACATAAATGCAAGGTAAAACTTCACTCACAGAAAGAGAAGAAGAAGACGGGCTGATTGAATTCGATGTTTATTTAGAATGTTCTAAGAGTATTTGAACAGGATGAACTCTTCACCAAAGGGTTTACGAAATGGAGTGCTTCGAACCATAAAACGCACGCACGCACGCACACACACACACACACACACACACACACAATCTGTGTTCTGAAAGACATGAGGGCTGTAATCCCAGCAACATGTGGGCTGAGAAGAGGATTCGCACAGCTGCTACACTTGTCTGCTATATAATCCCGGATCGTTTCCATTATATGCATTCACTTTGGTGTTTCTACTTCAGCCCATCAAATAGAGAACGTATGTCAAGAGAATCGATATTTATAACTATCTTCACGATGTGGGGGCATTGAAATAAGAGCAAGACATATACAGGGACATCATTTTATTTTTACTAGCATTTCTAATATTAACCTGGCTATACCTTTGGATCAACGGTTGCTACCCCCCTTCCACGACTGGAGTTCGATGATACTGGCGTAAAATACAAACAAATCACTTTACTAGGTATAGGAGGGAAGAAAAGTAGTTCATCCATTTACGTAAACTAGGAAATATCACGCTTTTGAGTTTGATAATTTTCATTAGGTTTTTGTTTAATCAAAATACAGTACAGTATTAACAATAAGTGTTTTTACTCACGAACTGAGCTGTTCATGCGGACGTATTCGTTATGCAGTGTATATTATACTGTCTACAACACATTAGCGTACACTATAGAAAATGAAGTTAAATTGAAAAATAATCATAATATGGATATTTAAATATATTTTCAAAATGGTGGGTAGCTTTCGGTGTTTATTTCTGGATTATCAGACTTCTGTTCTAATGTTGATGTAATTAAACATATTTTCAAAATGGTGGCCGTTTACCAGTTTCGTTCTTCGTACTAGTAACTCATGTTGAAATAATTCTATACCTACTCTCAGAGTACCTTACGTACTGTAAATTCAATCTTCACTTCTGCTCGTTCCGAAAGATGAAATTACTCAGATATGCTATCTACTGTCCGCCCAAGTGCTTTTGTCGCAGGGTCGTAGAAAGGGGGGAAATCACGTGACAGTTAATTACCTAACGAGGCCCTTTTATTTAAGTTATTTTAAACAGTTGTATAATATTACGTAGACGTACAATTCCTAACAGAAATTAATGTTCTCAGAAAAGAGCTAAGACAGCCCAGCCTCTAACTAGCCTATACAGTGAGGCGAATAGAAGCAGGTGGGGAAAACCGGAATGCGACGTAGGCAAATGGACGACAGTACCTGTGCGAAAATGATGCAATATTGAAAACTCTTTCGTCACTGGAAAACGCTAACATATTTTTGGAACGTACTGTTTACTATGACCGTAAGGCTACTATGACTCTGTATGCGGTCTTGGATCTGTGTGGAGGACGGTTGAACTTCATAGTAGAAGGGGTGGGAGTGAAGTACATTAAAAAACTCAGGTACAATAAAAACTGAAGTAAAAATAAAATGATGTCCCTGTATAAGGCGTTCAACTCAATGTCTTAATTTTTATTTTTGTTAGATCGTGGCTATGGGACAGGTCTCGAAATGCAAAGAAGTGAAATTGTGGGTTCGAGTTCCAAACAGGACAGGCACGTATTCCCATTGTAATTATTATGCCCTCTGTTTCCACTGGCGAAGACCAGACGGCATACAATCCCACGACAGACTAGTTCTGTCGTATTTTCGAATAGAACTATGTTGAAAAAACGATTTTTACCTTCAGGAATACTTTAATACATACTAAGGGACTTATAGAAATGTTACTTTCCACAGTGAGCCTGTCGTACGGCGAAAGTCCAAGCACGTTTGTCGGGCGTTACATGCATGCACTTCATCTCAGTCTCTTGTAAGTCAATGAAGGAACTACTCATTCGTTCGTAGTTTAGTGCAAGCTATTGTATTTTTTTAATTGGCTGAGAACACTGGAAGGGCTGTTCATTGTTGTGTAATGCAAGTTATTCTATTTTTTTTCTAATTCTTTGAGAACATTGGAGAGATTACACAATCGTGGAATGGTAACGAGGGTCCACCAAACCCCCACATACTTATTTTCTAGAATAGCTCAGAGGAATGGACAGTTCTATTGCTTTTTTTTTTGTAGACCAACATGTTTTCTTTTTCAATTCTATTAGTGTAAGCATATTGGTTCTATGTAATATTAAAACATATATTACATTTCTTCCATATTTCAGTCTTCAAACTTGAATGTAATAAGGGGATTTAATGACACCCCACGTTACCATTTATGTTAGGAAATGTCATGTCACCATTCCAGGGTTAGTAGGGTTTAAAAAATGCGCGTCAGCTACTATAACATTTCCGCCCTAATCTAAAAACTACTGAAAAAAAAAAAAACAAAACACAAACAATACCATAAGCTAAATGCGAACACGAAGTGAAAACGTTCTCACACTAAAATAAGGTAGGGTATGGGTGAGGAAGAAAATAACAAAACTTGTACTTTGATATAAAGTTGAAATACTGTTGTGGTTGGAAAATATGAACAAGTATGAGTTTAAATATTTCAATTTCCTATAATATATAATGCATAGTAGCAATGGTCTATGGGCGTATATAAGAAAATAAAACACTCTTCCTCTGTTTCTCAATATGTGGGGAAAACAATATCTGTGGGAGAAAAGAAAACATATGTTTTCCTGTTTATCTATGACAATAATAGTTTCATGGATCATAAATTTAAACACAATGTTTCACTCTTGCTAGCAACCCTTAAAGCACTCTTTCTTTGTTTCTCAGTATGTGGGAAAAAAAAAACAATGTTTTTCTTTAAAAAATTTATAATCTTTTTTGAAAACGTATACTGATGAAACAAATTAAATTAGAAATGTATAGACCCATCTACAATCATATAATCAATGAAACAGCCAAGAACTAACAGTTCACTGATCACAATACATCTGTTATTTTTTCCCCACTTTCTCTGCATTATTTTCTCTCCCACCCAAACCATATAAAAATGGATTAGTAACAAGGCGATTCGTAAAAAATCATAAAAATGAACAATTATTAGACTCTAGACAGTGTTTAATGAAGCTATAAAATAATACAATAAATAAGCCTAAAATCAGAAACAAATTAACTGGCGATTTGAAAACAATAATATTCTATAAAATATTCGGATGTCCGAAATGTACAGTGCAAGATGTTCTGTTTTTATTTTTTAAATGTTTGAGTACACTGAAGGGATTGCTCATTCGTGCAAGTTATTATATTTTTCCTCACTGTTTATGAATGGTGTATAGCTTACTGCATCCAATTCTTGTAATTTCATTTTATGCAAAAAGTGGAAGAAGATATCAAATAAGTTAGGGCCTACTTCGAAACTTTCGTAAACAGACATTAGGCGAAGTACTTCGGAGATGTCAAACATGTACTGAATCACAAGGACATTTGAACATCTCTCTGAACACGGGTAAGTTACACTTGTACTGTTCATTTTTAAGTTGCTTATACAAATTTTCCTCCATGAACAAGTTTTAGAAAATAAAGTTACTATTGTGAAAACGGCGGCTGATTTTAGAAAATAAAGTTACTATTGTGAAAACGGCGGCTGATTTTAGAAAATAAAGTTACTATTGTGAAAACGGCGGCTAATTTTAGAAAATAAAGTTACTATTGTGAAAACGGCGGCTGATTTTAGAAAATAAAGTTACTATTGTGAAAACGGCGGCTGATTTTAGAAAATAAAGTTACTATTGTGAAAACGGCGGCTGATTTTAGAAAATAAAGTTACTATTGTGAAAACGGCGGCTGATTTTAGAAAATAAAGTTACTATTGTGAAAACGGCGGCTGATTTTAGAAAATAATAGTTACTATTGTGAAAACGGCGGCTGATTTTAGAAAATAAAGTTACTATTGTGAAAACGGCGGCTGATTTTAGAAAATAAAGTTACTATTGTGAAAACGGCGGCTGATTTTAGAAAATAAAGTTACTATTGTGAAAACGGCGGCTGATTTTAGAAAATAAAGTTACTATTGTGAAAACGGCGGCTGATTTCAGAAAATGAAAACGGCGGCTGATTTTTACTATTGTGAAAACGGCGGCTGATTTTAGAAAATAAAGTTACTATTGTGAAAACGGCGGCTGATTTGAAAATTTACTAGAAAACGGCGGCTGAAGAAAATTACTATTGTGAAAACGGCGGCTGATTTTAGAAAATAAAGTTACTATTGTGAAAACGGCGGCTGATTTTAGAAAATAAAGTTACTATTGTGAAAACGGCGGCTGATTTTAGAAAATGAAAACGGCGGCTGATTTTAGAAAATAGTTACTATTGTGAAAACGGCGGCTGATTTTAGAAAATAAAGTTACTATTGTGAAAACGGCGGCTGATTTTAGAAAATAGTTACTATTGTGAAAACGGCGGCTGATTTTAGAAAATAAAGTTACTATTGTGAAAACGGCGGCTGATTTTAGAAAATAAAGTTACTATTGTGAAAACGGCGGCTGATTTTAGAAAATAAAGTTACTATTTGAAAACTGAAAACGGCTGCTGATTTTGAAAATGTTACTATTGTGAAAACGGCGGCTGATTTTAAAAATAAAGTTACTATTGTGAAAACGGCGGCTGATTTCGCGGTAGCTGTGCAAGGAGTGTAACAGAAAATGCAACTGAGTTTACTGTGTGAGGGAAGCGTCATAATTAGGGCTAAGATTTTGATGACCTATAAATCATGAAAAATGTCCTAAAACAATGCATTTGTGACCTAAAAATCTTTCAAAAATGCCCTAAAAATTGATCTTACATAATTGGCTTAGTAGGAAAAGAGGTTTTGTACTACCTAATATTTAGACTAGTAATTAAATTAAATTTTAGTACTAACATTTAAGTTTATTTAATTTTACACAATTTTTTCTAAGTAGTACACTTTAATTATTTTACCTGATGTAGTTTCCATGTAGTCCACCACAAGGCCACTCTTATACGGAATTAGCAGATATAGAGGAGTCTATATTGAAGGAGTGGTTGGACTGATCCATTACATGGTGTGTAATACGTTAAAATGACAATATTTGTGTAGAAAAACGATTAAAATATTATACAAAATAATGGGTATTAATGGACAAAATATGTAGAGAAAATATCAAAGGAAATAAACATTATTTTACATTAAAATGGGGATTTATGGCCAAAATTAAATGAAAATGCCTAAAAAATGACAGAATAAAACAAAAAAATGCTCTTATGAGTTGAAACAGGCAAAAAATGCACATAACATATAATAATCCGTGGCGCTACAGCCCGTGAAGGGCCTAGACCGACCAGCCGGCTGCTGGCCTCACGCCCACATATCGAAGCAGAGGTGGACGATCATCCAACCAGAATGGAGGTATCGTGTGGTTAGCACGATGATCCCTCCAGCCGTTATAGCTGGCATTCGAAACCGGATTTCGCTACCTATCGTAGCTCCCCAAGTGCATCACGATGCTGGGTGGGCACCGGTCCCATACACTGGCCGAAATTTCATGAGAAAATTTCTTTCCCCATGAGGACTCGAACCAGCGCGCATTCCGTAACGCGAGTCCTAGGCGGGATGCCTTAGACCGCGACGCCACGGCGCGGGACTTATCACATAACATATAAATACTAAAGCAGCTATGTTTCTGGCTTACTAGAAAAAAAGATGCAATTTCATCAAAACCTAGCCCTAGTGGTAATTTTATTATACTGAGGACCCTGTAACCTATGTACTGTAAGTAAACACGTATGTATGTATTTATGTATGTGTAAATGTAAATGTCCGATTATTAAAGAGTCCACTGAAGTTAAGTATTTAGGCATAATTTTCGATAATCATTTAAAATGGAAACAACACATTAATTACCTTTGTAATAAATTACGTAAAATAGTACATTGTTTTGTTTTATTGAGGAATTACTTGTCAAGTTTATTACGTACAATATATTTAACTTTATTTCAATCGGTAATTATGTATAGAATTATAGGATGGGGTAGCTCATTTAAATCCAATTTTAATCCACTTTATTTATTACAGGAGAAAATAATTAAAATATGTCTTCATAAACCTATTGATTTTCCATCGCAAAATTTGTTTATAGACTTTAATGTACTAGACGTAAGACAAATTTATTATATTGTATTAATAAAATTCATACATAAAAAAAGAAATAATTTTGAATTGTATTCTCATAGTTATGAAACAAAAGGTATGAATTCTTTAAAATTGTTTGAACCAAAATGCAACAGTGTTACAGTATTTAATCATAGTAGTAATTTAGGCCCAAGAATATATAACAAATTTATATTTAAATATCCTAATCTTGTCAATTCTAATAGTTCTAGTATTAAATTTAAAAAGTTATGTATGGAGTTTATAAAAATTGAAAAATTGTAAATTTAAATTTATATACTGTAATTGCAAATTGTATTGTATAATTATTAATTATAATTGTATTGTATACTTATTAATTCCAATTTAGGAATCCGCCCCTGAGCACGAGTTCTACTCTTTCAGGGCGAGCTAAAGTTTCTCTGTATATTTTATAAATTTATTAGCAAAATAATAAATAAATAAATAAATAAATAAATAAATAAATAAATAAATAAATAAATAAATAAATAAATAAATAAATAAATAAATAAATAAATAAATAAATAAATAAATAAATAAATAAATGTATGTATGTACGTACGTATGTACGCGTATTTATGGGTGTAGATGTACAGGGACATCATTTTATTTTTACTTCAATTTTTATTGTACCTGAGTTTTTCAATGTACTTCACTCCCACCCCTTCTACTAATGAAGTTCCAACTCCACACAGAGACAAGACCGCAGATAGTAAGCAATACTGAGTTACTGAGTATAGTACGTTCCAGAAATATATTCGCGTTTTCCAGTGACGAAAGAGCTTTCAATATTGAATCATATTTTCGCACAGGTACTGTCCGTTTGCCTACGTCGCATCCCGATTTCCCCCACCTGCTTCTGCTCGATCCTCTGTAAAAGCTGGGCTGTCTTCGCTCTTTTCTGAAAACATTAATTTCTCTTAGGAATTGGGCGTTTACGTAATATTATACAGCTGTTTAATTTAACTTAAATAAAAGGGCCTCGTTAAGTAATTAACTGTCACGTGATTTCCTCCCTTTCTACAATCATGCGGCATAACCACTTGGACGGACAGTAGATAGCATGTCACAGTAATTTTATATTTTCGGGTCGGGCAGAAGTGAAGATTGAATTTTCACAGTACGTAGAGTAGGTGCAGAATTATTTCAACATGAGTTACTAGTACGAAGGACGAAACTGGCAATTGGAATTAGATGCAATAGTCTATAGTGCGATAATATGCACAAAAGAACTGAAGCCTGTATCGAAATGAACGGCCACCATTTTCAAAATTGTGTTTAAATATCCATATTATGATTATTTTTCAATTTAACTTCTTTCTCTATATTGTACGCTAATGTGCTGTAGACAGTATAATATACACCGCATAATGAATACATTCGCATGGATAACTCACTTCGTGAGTAAAAACACTTATTCTTAATACAGTAGTGTACTTTCATTAAAGAAAAACCTAATGAAAATTATCAAACTCAAAATCGCGATATTTCCTAGTTTACGTAAATGGATGAACTACTTTTCTTCCTTCCTATACCTAGTAGAGTGATTTGTGTTTTACGCCAGTATCATCGAACTCCAGTCTTGGAGGGGGGAGCAAGCGGTGTTTCCGGTTCTCTAAAGGTATAGACAGGTTAATATTAAAAATGTTAGTAAAAATAAAATGATGTCCCTGTATTTATATATCTCTCTGTCCAACCATATATCCATCCGTCCATGTTTATACATATTTTATGACTTCATTTCATCACCAACTTTTAAAATTATCCTTTTTCATCATTTGCCACGTTCTTCTATGAATAATATTCCGTACTTTTTGAATCCTGTCATTACGAAAGGATAACTGTTTTAAGGTTGTCTGTAATGTAATTACACAACAGATTACCGTTTTACCTATTGTGCAAAGCACTGCTCTAGTCTAAAATGCCAGAATGAACGACAGAAGAGCGAATCAAATCGAATGTGCTGCGGCATCGTAGTCACGTCTCCATAGACTTTATGCAAATGTGAATATAACGTTCGGTCCGTTAATACCGGCAACTGCCTTCTCTCGCAAATTTTCATTTCAGTCGCACATTACGGCATGGTGTTGAAGAGCCAGATAATGCGAAGTTCCTTTTAGACTATTATAAGCTATTTGGGGATTTGGAAAGAATGCTAGCTCTGACGAATTCCACAATTTATACATTTCCTTCTGCTATTTTCAGATCGAACTACAATACAACTTTTTAATATAAATAATGATATACAGGGACATCATTTTATTTTTACTTCAATTTTTATTGTACCAGAGTTTTTGAATGTACTTCACTCCCACCCCTTCTACTAATGAAGTTCAACCGTTCTCCAACACAGATCCAAGACCGCACATACAGTTACAGTAGCCTTACGGTCATAGTAAACAGTACGTTCCAAAAATATGTTTGCGTTTTCCAATGACGAAAGAGCTTTCAATATTGAATCATTTCAGGTACTATCGTCCATTTGCCTACGTCGTATCTCGGTTTCCCCCACCAGCTTCTATTCGCCTCTGTTAGGAATTGGACGTCTACGTAATATTATACAACTGTTTAAAATAACTTAAATAAAAGGGCCTCGTTAAGTAATTAACTGTCACGTGATTTCCCCTCTTTCTACGACCCTGCGACATAATCTCTTCGACGGACAGTAGATAGCATGTGTGAGTAATTTTATCTTTTCGGATCGGGCAGAAGTGAAGATTGAATTTACAATACGCAAGGTACTCTTTTATAGAGTAGGTACAAAATTATTTCAACATGAGTTACTAGTACGAAGGACAAAACTGGTACAATAATTATTGGAATTAGGTACAATCGTCTATAGTGCGATAATATGCACATTAGAGCTGAAGCCTGTATCGAAATGAACGGCCACCATTTTCAAAAATGTGTTTAAATATACATATTATGATTATTTTTCAATTTAACTTCATTCTCTATATTGTATGCTAATATGCTGTAGACAGTATAATACACATTGCATAATGAATACGTCCGAATGGATAGCTCAGTTCGTGAGTAAAAACACTCATTGTTAATACTGTACTGTATTTTGATTAAACAAAACCCTAATAAAAATTATCAAACTCAAAATCGTGATATTTCCTAGTTTACGTAAATGGATGAACTACTTTTCTTCCCTCCTATACCTAGTAAAGTGACTTGTTTGTATATTACGCCAAACGTATAGTCAGGTTAATATTAGAAATGTTAGTAAAAATAAAATGATGTCCCTGTAGAATTATACAGACTGAACAGTAAGTAATCACATTAATTTGGGAGGTTATTCTTTGAGATATCTCCTTTTCGAGATAAGAAATGTTTTATATGAAACATTTCATAGCGTGTTTCGGGAAAGCCATTGATTTAATTCCCAATATGCTCACCCAATTTAAGAGAGCACAGTATTGCGATAAATTGATAACATTGGACAACAAATTTAAACTTTTGTTTCTGTCCTTTAGAAGAGACTATGTAATTTTAAATAAATGAGAGGTGCTGAGTTCATTTCTGAAAACCAAACTTTTCTAACACATACCATTTTGAAGTTCTTTCTTAGGTCCGCCTAAAGGAACGTAGAATAGCACATTCTTTATCTGTTCTGTTTAGAATATTATTCACTTCTACTCCAAAATATCTGAGAACTCGCTTTGAATATCTTACAACGTTACGGAATCAACATCAGGCCTTACCATCCATTCCTCGTTACCGTACCTCTTTCTATTCATCCTCTTTCACCGTGTAGTTTGTCGCCTATGGAACTCCTTACCTCGTCATGTCACGGATTGCCGAACGGTTAATCAATTTAAATTAAGAATTACATACTTTTACATGAAATTGATTTGTGAGTGTTAGCGATTTTTATGTTATTCTGTGTGTATATAAATTGTCATTTAGGCCTATCACAAAGTAGCATTAGGATACGAATTGTAAATAACTTAATTATGTATCATGTTTAGTTAATATTTCATTATAGCCCGTGTAAGTTTGTTAATGTGCATGAAAATTATTTTTATATTTCAGTATGACTTTCCTATTTTTGTCATTGTTTCATTATGTATTTTACTTCCGGTAGTGTGGAAGAGAAGGCCTCATGGCCTTAACTCTACCAGAATAAATGAATGAATAAATAAATAAATAAAATAAATAAATAAACGAATGAATAAATAAATTTTTTATGGTACACGCACTTCACTTATTTACACAAATTTGTTATACTAGCACATAAAGCAACCTTTGTTTGGCCAAAATTCGCAAATTAAAATTTATTTTTTTATATTTTACGTTTGTAGACAGCTTCTGCAATCTCTCTGATGAGTGACCAGCATACTTGCATTCCAACTTCCACTGAAGCACTTTTCGAAGGTAGATATTTCTTGATGAAACCTCCCCCCGTGTTCATCGCTTACAGCACCGAGGTTTTTTTTTTTTTGGAAAGAAGTCTAGGTGGCTGTCAAAAAAGTGACAGTAGTGCAACATTTCAATAACATTAAATAACTTTTTATTTTGGAGAAACAGTACGTTCTGGACAAAAGCTAACTGCAGATTCGTTTTTGCGACCACAAAATACATCGAATACACATATTTTTATAAAAAGGACAAATTTCATGTTTTACAGTGTAATAAATGGTTGAAAGAATTTTAGTTTTGTCCTTCAATGTGCAGAAATTTGATCCGAACAAATGTAAATTTTCGTTCTACAAAGAGGGTGATATTATGTTAGTCATACAGAGAATGAAATTTATGACCGTAAAAAATGCTGCTTGAAACCAACATCTTATAAGTAGCAAAATTTGATTTGTTATATTGAATTATTTCAACATTACAATTGCTTGTTTGTTAAAATGTGTGTATGATAAAGTTATGCAATTTGTGTTCTTTTGTTTTGTGTGTTTTTGGAAAATATAATTTCAATTAATGCTCCGCCATAAATGTTGTAACTAAAACCTTGTGCGTCCCTCGTGTTTATCGTACGGCTCGTCCTCTCCCACACGTTACCTGCACTTTCTTTACATTTTCACTGTGCCTAAACGAGACGCTCTACTGTATTTGGTAACGTGTACAAGTGCAATGTCGAAACACCAGTCGTATTATTTGCATTCACCATTGACATCCTGTGATGTTGAACGGTTGTTCTCAAAATATAAAAACTCTTTGAGTGATCGCCGCAGGACGTTTCAGTTCGCAAATCTTCGGATGTATTTTGTTGTTCATTGTAATAGCGTCAACGAAACCGAAGAAGACGGAACCTTGCATGTATAAAGTGTGTATTCATGTACTTTATTTTCAGTCATAACCAGACTGTATTACCTTTGTTTATGTCTGCAGTGTGTGCCCAGTATCGAGTGTGTAAAAGTTATAGTCAATGCTTGCGTACATTAATTGCTAAAGTATCCCGGTTCCACCCTCTAATTATAACATACCGCTCTCTTAAATTAACCGAGCATATTGGGAATTCAATCAATGGCTTTCCCAAAACACGCTATCAAATGTTTCATATAAAATAATTCTTATCTCGAAAAGGCAGCAAAACCGAGGAAAAGTATTAACTTTTTTGTTCGAAATGTCTCAAAGAATACTTACTTACTGGCTTTTAAGGAACCCGGAGGTTCATTGCCGCCCTCACATAAGCCCGCCATTGGTCCCTATCCTAAGCAAGATTAATCCATTCTCTATCATCATATCCCACCTCCCTCAAATCCATTTGAATATTATCTTCCCATCTACGTCTCGGTCTCCCTACAGGTCTTTTTCCTCCGGTCTCCCAACTAACATTCTATATTCATTTCTGGATTCGCCCATACGTGCTACATGCCCTGCCCATCTCAAACGTCTGGATTTAATGTTCCTAATTATGTCAGGTGAAGAATACAATGCGTGCAGTTCTGTGTTGTGTAACTTTCTCCATTCTCCTGTAACTTCATCCCTCTTAGCCCCAAATATTTTCCTAAGCGCCTTATTCTCAAACACCCTTAACCTATGTTCCTGTCTCAAACTGAGAGTCCAAGTTTCACAACCATAACGAACAACCGGTAATATAACTGTTTTGTAAATTCTAACTTTCAAATTTTTTGACAGCTGACTGGAAGATAAAAGCTTCTCAACCGAATAATAACAGGCATTTCCCATATTTATTCTGTATTTAATTTCTTCCCGAGTATCATTTATATTTGTTACTGTTGCTCCAAGATACTTCAACTTCTCCACCTCTTCAAAGGATAAATTTCCAATTTTTATACTTTCATTTCGTACAATATTCTCGTCACGAGACAATCACAACCGTCTGAAATTAATGACTTTACTTACGATTAACTCTGTAGACTAAATAATTTATTTCTAAAACATCGTCTGCCAGACATTCTGGGTTGACAAAAACACATAGGTAATTATATTCAAAAAAATTCTACAAGATGAAGTAGAATTGGGTGTAATAAGGCATAATTTGTTACTGTTCGAGGATAGGTAATTATGCGATGTGCTACAAAAGAATTTAAGTATGAATAAGTTATCGGCTCTTACAACCTTACTATACGATAGCAAAACTAGTTATCTGCGGAAGTACAGATAAAAATCTAATAAAAATCGACTGAAACACATAATAAAAAACTGGAGAGATGCAGCTGGAGGGCAATGCGGCGAGTGTTTGTTCACTTGTTCCATATTGAAGCCTCGACACTCTCTGAGGTTCTTGTTAAATTGCATTTCGCTCAGCAGACTTAACTTCATTTTTTCCTTGCACAATTCTCTGTCTGTCTCTTCTGACAGTCCCATCAATCGGTTAACGTCCGATGGAACGATGTGGGTCGACACACAGAGAGAGAAGTGGGTGGGGAATTTATCAATTAATGACATTTCAGACTCTGCGGAAATACAGACCGTCAAGAAGTCGAGTACACGTATTATATGTTATACGTTATTAATACCGATATTGTGCTGCTCGTAATCCACCTCACTTGGAACTCTGTAGTATAGTCGCGACGCTGTTATTCCCGGCGTGACTCCTCCTCTTTGCTTACGTCTTAGGAAGTGAAGGCTCTATAAAGTCTAGGTAGGTAGTATCGTTCACCATTTTTGTTCTTTCGTTGCCGAGCTACCAGACGAGGAATCTATTTGCCGCACCGTTAAACATTATCATGTCGTAGCTCCTTTGATAATAAATCAAACGGACTGTAATTCAGCAAATAATTGAGCGGCACATAATGTCTTCGTGTGCTTTCTGCGAACGCCAACGAAAGAACCAAAATGGCGGGCGATTATACACTGCTGGAAAGTGAAAATGATACACCCAGAAGGGATAGTTGCAGGATCATGAAAATTGGGAGGGATAATGCCAATGCAAAGGGTGTATAATGATCCGGTTATGGGTATTGTACGACGGTAGATGGCCACAGGCCACGGATGGGAACATTGTCACAGGCCATCTTGTAAAGTGTCGTTTCTGGGATATGGAAAGGTGTCTTTTTTTGTTTCCACGTGTAGGCAGTGAGTAAAGATGCCAGGACGCCGAAGGAGACCCCCATTCGTTCAGCTGTCGCAGTTTGAGGACGGATAATTGGGATGATGGAAATGGGTGCATCATACCGGGAAATTTCCCGCCGAACAGGTCGCAGTCTACTCAATGGACGCAGGAAGGCACTAACACCCGGAGACGTGCAACATCGGAGCGTGAGGACCGACGCATAGCGCGCACAGCAGTGGCTGATCGGCGGGCGTCAGCACCACAAATCCGAGCAGCAGTCAACTGCAGGGTGTCCCCACGCACCGTTGTGAACCGTTTGCTTGCAGCTGGTTACCACTCCAGGGCCCCTATGCAATGTGTACCATTAACCCCAATGCATCGTCGCCAGCGGCTCCTGTGGTGCACAGAACGGCGACAATGGAGAGCCGAATGGAATGCTGTTGTGTTCAGTGATGAGTCTCCAGCACAATGATGGACGGCAACATGTCCGCCGGCGTCGTTGTGAGCGGGCCCATGCATCCACTATTGTTGAATGTCACACAGGGCCAACCCCTGGCATCATGGTATGGGGGCGATCAGTTACGACAGTAGGTCGCCCCTAGTTGTGGTTGAGGGCACCATGACTGCCCGCCGATGTGGACCAGGTCATGCAGCCCGTTGTGATACCTTTCATGAACACCATACCTAATGGAGTGTTTCAACAAGATAATGCACGCCCACACACTGCAATCATCACACGAGTGGCCTTGCAACATGTTCCCATCATGCATTGGCCAGCCAGGTCACCAGACCTATCGGCAATCGAACACGTGTGGGATGCCATGGTGCGGCCCATCCATGCCCATGCTCGCCCTGCTGCTACTGTGACCCAACTGACGGAACAGGTGTTGCAGGCGTGGAGGGAAATCCCCCAGCGAGACATCCGCAACATGTATGCGTCCATGCCGACCAGGGTTCAACAGTGCATCGCTGCTCGTGGTGGCCACACCGGGTACTAAGTCACCCGCTTCCAACCCCCGCAGAAAGGTGATATGTTGATCGTTTGTTTCTAATGTGATGTACAATAACTGTGCCCAGTTTCATGATCCTGCGACCATCCCTTCTGGGTGTATCATTTTCACTTTCCAGCAGTGTATTAAGTGTTTATCGAGCCTTAACAAATGAATAACATCTTCATCAGCGAATCACAAGACGCACACGTTTAAATGTAGCCGACCTGCAACGTGATTGGCTGTCGGAAATTAGAGCGACGGGACTATAGTTTTCGTTCTCCGTTTCAAGCACAATAATTGCATGTCACAATAATTGCTGATAACGTGATGTATTCGAGATGAGGCCCAGCATTACTTTAGGAATTACCTAGTACTCGCTTGACATTTGGGGAAAACATGAAAAAAAAAGCCGACCAAGTAATCATTGTAAGCAACATTCGAACCCGCGTCCTAGCACAGTCCTGATATAAATTCTTCACTGATATAACAAATTTAATACGCCTAATTGAATTTATAATTTATTTTCTTCTAATTTTTGGCAAATAACGAGCAAACGTAGATAAAGTATTGTATACAATTCGTACAAAAGTAGCTTCATTAACTCATGGGTCCACACTCGAAAATAAAGCACCACTTTTGTAGGCTACATCCTTATATAATTATTTTAATTCTTACTGCTTTCACTGCTGCACTCCAATAACTGAATATTTAAAGCATTACGGACGAAATTCGTTTCAATATGTGAACAGAATGGGCAAATACAGATACAAAGGAAATTCTTCGTTAGGTACTTTCCTCGTGGGACAAGATTTTGGAAAGACCCTCAAGAGATGGGAAGAGACGATAACGGGTCACTAGGCGCAATACGGGCAAGGCTAATGATAATTACTTTAATTCGAGTAGAGGTGTTTCACACAATCATTGGGATACCTGCAGAGTTACTAAAGGCTTTACCAATAACCAAATAGTACATTATGCAACGAGCCTATAATGAAGGTAATTAAGAATCGAGTATGGATATTTATGAAACGAGCGCAAGCAAGTTTCATAATTTTCATACGAGCTTCTTAATTACCATTATAGGCGAGTTTCATACGACTTTTTATGCTCGACCATATTTCTAACTGAAATTACCGGTATTCAGATGTATACATTTTATTTGTATCTGACAAGATCGGAAGTGACCTTGTTCTGGGTCGTGAATTGTGAGATGTGCGCAGACGCGAAAGTATTGATTTTTTCCGAGGAACAATAATGTAATTGATCTTGTGTAATCCCGTTAAACTTGGATAACCTTGATTATTGAATTCGACATTGAAAAACGAGATAAATTGAATTTATTTGAATATTATTTACAATTAACGCTAATTTTTATAGTAACAGAACATAACCTTCTGCGACAGTATTGGATTTCCAGCCTCCGTGACTTTTCGCTAATTCTCTTTCGATTGCATATCCGAGAATAATCGATACTTGCTGTTTTATAACGGTACAAAGCTGACCTGTCATTGGCTGAACACATGTAAGCTGAGTTATCATTGGCTGAAGACCTGTACTTTAATGAGTAGGTGTACTTTAATGACGTGCATTAAAGGACTGCTACCAGATGTATAATTAGTACATTTCGGCATGGTCGAGCATAAAATGTAATTAAAATACGCTTAAGGACTTCACTAATAGACGGTAGTATATTATATACACTATTTAAAGGGTGTATTGATGTTTGATTATTTGAAGTGTTCTATCAGTGAAGAAGTGTGTTGTGTCAGTAAAGTTTTATAGTTGTGGAAGTACAGTGAAATGTTTTTGAAGTGTTAGTGAAATCAGGATAGTATATGTGAAATGTGTCGTAATTTCAGTGCAGTGAGTGAGTTGACAGCGAAATGAGTGTAGTGCTGAAAGGTACTTGTGCATGTATCATACTCGTGGGTTTTAGTTCGAACTTAGGGTTAAGATACAAATTATATTTACTTTAAATTTTATTTTAAGTGATCATACGTCATTTAATTTAGAATGCTCTTTGTTAATATGATTATACTATTGTTTTTATTTATTATTATTAGTAGTATTAGTTATTATTATTAGTATTATCATTATTAAATGTTATGTTTTATTTAACGACGCTCGCAACTTCAGTGTCGCCGGATGTACCAGAATTTTGTCCCGTAGGAGTTCTTTTACATGCCAGTAAATCTACTGACATGAGCCTGTCGCATTTAAGCACACTTAAATGCCATCGACCTGGCCCGGGATCGAACCCGCAACCTTGGGCATAGAAGGCCAGCGCTATACCAACTCGCCAACCAGGTCGACCTTATCATTATTAATTGTCATTATTGAGTGTAATTAGTTACCACTGCCACCGGATATTTACCCATCTGCAGTGTGAATAAATACATACATACGTACAAATCCCTGCCCTCCCCTTTTTTTTGCAAATCGCCAACAAAGGCACAAGATGTTATTTTTATTTACAGCCCTAATATATCCTAGGGTAAAGTAGGATTCAATAAACTTGCATATTCAATACAAAATAAATAATACTGCTTTTATTCTTCTTCTTATTCCTCGTGTTTTAGGATAAATCCTGTATTTTCCAACTTTGCTGTCTTAATCCGATGTTGGTACCCAACTTTCCTTCCACCGTTTAAGAGGTCGTCCCAAAGGTCTTGGGATGTCCAACTTTCCATTCATTGCGATTTTCGGGAGTCGGTCTTCCGTCATCCTTAATACATGGTCCGACATCCTTTTCTTCTAGTCTTGATCCATTTTGTCACGTCCTGCACTCCACATTTTTCCCTAATCTCATCATTCGTCTGCCTGTCATATAACGTAATGCCAGCAATACTTTGTAATGTCCTCATTTCTGTTGTTGTCATCATTTTTGCAATTTTTTTTTTTGTTTCTGCTCGAGTTTCAGTTGCATATGTTAATACTGGCCTTATACACGTTTTATACGAGGCGTGTTCTTAAAGTAAGTTCCAAAAGGGTGTAGTAAGTAAACGGGAAGATATTTACAAACCATTTTTGTTCCATTGTATTCCCCACACTTCAATTACTTCTCAACATAATCTCCACCAATATTGAGGCATTTATCGAGTCGTCGCACAAGTCTTTCTATCCCCTCATTGTAGAATTCGCCCGCCTGCGATGTGAACCACTCCCGCACTGCTGTTTTCACTTCATCGTCGCCATCAAAACGTTGACCACCGTTTGAGGTGCAGGAAAAGATTTAGGCTGTAGGGGGATGGACAATTTGTTCCCAACCAAATTTCGAGATGAGATTTTGGCTGTCACGAGCTTGGCCATCTTCCTGACCATTCCATCACTAATGGCATCATCACCATACACCTCACAAAGTTTACGATGAATGTCAGCTGGTTTGATGTTCCTCACAGTCAAGAAACGGATAACAGACCGCATCTCACAGTCGGCGGGGTGCTCGATCACTTTAAACATTTCAACTGATCACAACTAACCACACACACGGACTGAAGCTCTGAAACTGCATGCACAGCTTGTCTGAGGACTGAAGAAGAAAACACGCATGCGCAAAACAACGACTGCAGCGATGCGACGGCTATAATTGAAAACGGAACTTACTTTAAGAACACGCCTCGTATATTCTGATCTTGCTTTCTATGTTCATGTATTTATTTGTCCCAATTACATCTCTTAGATATCCTGATATTATGTTTGCTTTAGTATTCTGTTCTTTTACTTCTTCCCCCAAATTTTTATTGCTTGTTATTTTTGTTCCTAAGTAACTGAAACTCATTACTTGTTCTATGGGTTTACCGTATACTCCAAGTTTACATCTGAGTGGCTGCCTTGAGATAGTCTGTGATTTTGTTTTATTTTCTGATATCACCATGTTAAATCTTTCTGCTGTTATTTGAAATTTATATAGCAATCTCTGTAAGTTATCTTCGTTATATGCTAAAAGGATCACAACATCAACATAACATATTATTTTATGCGAGATCGTGCGTATTTGCTTGGTTTCCGCACAAAACCAACCTGCGGTAAGTCTAAAATTCCACATTCAGTATTCCCAACCGAACACACACAACAATTTCCCTCTTCTTACAGCTTAAGTGGCACATTCATTTTACTGCTTTAGGCTTTTAACATATTATTTTTAGAGACGTTCATATAGTAATAATTATAAATTGGAAACTTAACACTGCAATTTTTACCTAAATTGCACTGTTAATTATTGTTTTTAAATATCTGCAAAAATTAAGTAAACTCTACAACACCACTAAAGTTTACTGCATTTCGTGATGTATGTAACATTAAGGAAGCCGTTTGTTTTAAGTTCGCATTTATAGACTGGGGGAAAAAAAAAGACAGACGTACATCACGGCCTGCTGGAGTATAGTAAACACAGAAAACATTTTAAAGCAACAATGTTGAAGATAGATATTTTTGTTTTCCAAAATTGCCGTCATTGAACAGAAACCAAGATGGAGATTTCATTACAACTAATTAGAAATTCCTCTTTCAGGTATGTAATAAACGATCTTCGCACAAAATAATGTACGATACACGAGCGGTATGTTTTCTTTCAATTCTCGGAAATTAAAAAAGCTCAACTACATTTCGCTTTTTCAAACTTTTGCTCGACCATGAAAACTTCAACATACCGCTCTTGTAACGCATATTACTATTAATGTCTTTATCCCCTAATCTGCAGCCCCTAGTTACCGCTTTAGTTTCCTTCATTATTTCGTCCATGATCACATTGAACAGAATAGGGCTAAGTCTGTCACCCTGTCTCACTCCTGTTACTATAGGTAATGCTTTTATTGTCATACATAAAAGAATCATATCTGAGAAGCAATGAAAAACGTTTCCTTTCAGCCTGTACGTATATCTTACTACGGACACATCAACACATCACCAACAAAGTAGGGCCTCGATAATAACGCCGAACAAGTTACAGTAACACTGTGTACATAACGCGAACTTGTTCTCTCCTCAGCGGCACATCACCAAATTATCATAGTGACGCTAAGCGGATTTGACTCCCGATGGTCCGGAGGGGGGAAGCGCCTCGGGACGTGTCAGCGGAAGGTGCGGAGTTCATCCATATTCGAGGTGAACCACACCACACAACACAGGGCGATGCTTGTCGACAAACTAGCGACAGACAAGTTCAGTATTCAACGACCTTTCCATCACAAAGGAAAGGAAAACAGAACTGCTCCTGAACCTATCCCTTTATCATATCCTTGAAGAAAGCTTTCTTCGACGGCTACATATTATTATTATTATTATTATTATTATTATTATTATTATTATTATTACTACTACTAACTATAGTAACTTTCAAGGAATATCACTTTTGTCGACGTCGTACAAAATTTTATCCGATATTCTTTTGAGAAGATTATATGTAGATGAAATTATTCGGGATCATCAGTGTGCTTTTAGGCGTAATAGATCAACTATTGATCAGATATTTTGTATTCGACAGATAATGGAGAAAAAATGGGAGTATAAGGGTACAGTGCATCAGTTATTCATAGATTTCAAAGAACTAGTTCGATTAATTAAAATGTATCTCAGTGAAACGTACAGCAGAGTCCGTATAGGTCAGTTTCTGTCAGATGCGTTTCCAATTCACTGAGGGCTAAAGCAAGGAGACGAACCATCACCTTTACTTTTTAACTTTGCTCTAGAATATGCCATTAGGAAAGTCCAGGTTAACAGAGATGGTTTGGAATTGAACGGGTTACATCAGCTGCTTGTCTATGCGGATGAAGTGAACATCTTAGGAGAAAATCCACAAACGATTAGGGAAAACACGGGAATTTTACTTGAAGCAAGTAAAGAGATAGGTTTGGAAGTAAATCCCGAAAAGACAAAATATATAATTATGTCTCGTGACGAGAATATTGTACGAAATGGAAGTATAAAAATGGGAAATTTATCCTCTGAAGAGGTGGAAAAATTCAAATACCTGGGAGCAACAGTAACAAATATAAATTATACTCGGGAATAAATTAAACACAGAATAAATATGGGAAATGCCTGTTATTATTCGGTTGAGAAGCTTTTATCATCCAGTCTGCTGTCAAAAATCTGAAAGTTAGAATTTATAAAACTGTTATATTACCGGTTGTTCTTTATGGTTATGAAACTTGGATTCTCATTTTGAGAGAGCAACATAGGTGTTTGAGAATAAGGTGCTTAGGAAAATATTTGGAGCTAAGAGGGATGAAGTTACAGGAGAATGGAGAAAGTTACACAACACAGAACTGCACGCATTGTATTCTTCACCAGACATAATTAGGAACATTAAATCCAGACGTTTGAGATGGGCATGTAGCACGTATGGGCGAATCCAGAAATGCATATAGAGTGTTAGTTGGGAGGCCGGAGGGGAAAAAGTACTTTGGGGAGGCCGAGACCTAGGTGGGAGGACATTAAAATGGATTTGAGGGAGGTGGGATATGATGATAGAGACTAGAATGGTCTTGCTCAAGATAGGGGCCTATGGCGGGCTTATGTGAGGGCGGCAATGAACCTCCGGGTTCCTTAAAAGCCAGTATGTATTATTATATTATTATTATTATTATTATTATTATTATTATTATTATTATTATTAACTATAATTATATTATCAACAGTAATCTCACTAGAGGTTTTGATTTATCTAGAGAAAATCAAAACTCGAGTGGGATTTAATTGACTATTACACGATTAAAATGACCAGATCGATATTCCCAGACAAACTTCTGCCACAACCTTCACACCAATTAAACTCCAAACAGAAAATGCCTGACGGAGGGCAATGCCAGTGACGTTCGGACACTGAAACCCCATTTACTCAATTTAGTGTTTCATATCAAAATATATTTGATGAGAATTCGATTGCATTTGCGGCGATTCTATCAAATCTCACGCCTAAATACTCCGTGCTTTTTTTTACCCCATGTCAACTTGCTGCTGGTTGACATGTTACTAAAAAGAAGAAGCATGTCATGAAAAATATTATATCTCCGGAATTTGTTTTTCCTGCGGAAGTTTTGTGTAACATTCGAGTGGAATGACTGAACATTTGGACATGTGCAGAGATTCTTCTTAAACCAAATAACCGTAAATAATAAAAGTACCGTACGGCACAAAGCTTGAATTTATAAAGCAATTATGAGAATTAATTTCAGTACTGTCAGCATGACATCACAACGGCAGGAGTGACCCAAAGGCACTTTCTATCTCAGTTGGCAGCGTTCAAAACCTGCGAAGTTGTAATCAGACAAAGCCAAAGCTGTGAGAGTTTTTCTCGGAATCCTAGAATTCTATTCATTCCACCAACACACTCCACAATTTCCATTTTATTATCATCTCCGTTTCAAAGGACATGCACCTAATAGTGTTTGATCGGTGTCGTCTCAACTGTCAATTACATGACTTAATTTCCGTATTTAAGTTAAATTATATTAGTTAACTGTGGATCAGTAACATGTTGGTGAAATTGGCCCTTAAATACGGAAGTTAAATCATACTTAATTCGTTAACATTTCATCAAACTAACACGCATTTAAAATAAAATCAATTAATTTAATTGCCAATTAAGTCATCACAGCCTTCGGATTCATAGTCAGATCGTAATTTCGAAGTCTATGCGCCATGTTAATGTAAGCAGTGACTTCTATAGTGTGTTCATTTGTTATATTATAACAAAATGTCATCATTACAGAAGTAACCTCAATACATGTTACAATAATCGTTAAAAAAACGAATGATCAGACTTCAGAAAAAAAGAAAAAATGTTGCAAATAAGTAGAAAGAGATTTTAGTGTAGAAAATCTTATTATCCCAATGTCTTCAGGAATACTGAAGACAAAATGGGACAATAAATACAAACAAAAGCAAGGAAATATCACAATCTACTTTATAGTCACGAAGCTTGAGTTTATAAAGGTACTAAAAACAATAGACTGTGCAGGTACTATTTCGCATTGACTGTAATGAGGCGATAGTAGCCATCCTAGTGGTTAGCAACTACCTATGGATGCATATTTACTACATATTGACCTTCGTGACTGTATATACTAGACTGTGGAAATATCATGCAACAAGGAAAATGGACTTCATGGATTTGCCTTCAAATGTAATATTAAACCTATATGATAAATTTGTTATTCCTATTACTTTGGTTGCTGTATTTTAAGAAGTCGAAAATTGATTAAACTTTTCTTCAATAAATGTAGGCCTACCATTTAAATAATTATGAAGTACATAACCATCAGTTGGAAATTCCAAATCACCTTCTGTAGTTTCAAAATATATCATGCTGATGTTTTGTTTAGCCTAAACCTCATTTGAAAATCTTTTGGTCCAATATATTAAAATAATTTTCTCTCTCGGAAATTATCTTCGCCTATCTTGGTAAGAAATCAATATCTTCAAATATCAAGTCCAACACTGATGAAAATTATCGTTGTTAATGGAAGATTAATTATTTAAATGACCAAATATTGACCAATTAACTTAAAATGTAGTTTAGTGAGAGCCTAAAGCCCAATTTATGTTGGTGAAGTGCATTGTCCTTTTAAATGTCAATTACAAAGGCTTTAAGTTAAATATATTTGGTGAAATCGGCACTACAATATATTAATCTTCAATTTTTGGTCGTATAAAATTAAAGTTAAATATAACTGACGAATCTTCTAACTTAATCATACTAATTGAAGTTTACGTAAAATATTTACGAAAGAAAGGAAGAAAAAATGTTCTCATCATATGTAAAACAGTGATTGAAGTTTATTTTTTATTTTATTTAGACAGAATTTTTTAGTTCCGATTGTGGTGAAATATTACACTCATTTTCAATATTTTTCTAGGTTAATTTAAATTACAAATTAATATTATGTTTATTCACTGATTTCTGATTATCCTGATATCTCATCTGATATTGAATTTCGTCGTCCTCATGGTTTTCTACGAGCAAGGAAATCCGTTAATTGAACTCTATCATAAACAATTTAAAAGGAGGTTTCGATTACCAAATATCTGTAGTGGAAGAACTTGAACAAAGGTTACTTTCACAGTTAAATTCACAACCAAACAAACAAAAATCATGCTCTGAATCCAATGTCATGGCCCTCTTCACACGAATTGAGACGTGTATTCAGGAGACGGTGATGATTATATCTCTCTCTCATCGCGAAACAGTTGAAAATCAACTGGCTTTGCACACAAATTTCATTCATGTTTCGTGACGTTACAACAAATTTTGTGAGAGATCGTGTGTATTTGCTTGGTTTCCGCACAAAACCAAACCGCGGAAAGTCTAAAATTCCACATTCAGTATTCCTAACCTAAGACACATAACAATTTCCCTCTTCTTACCGCTTAAATGACATATTCATTTTACTGCTTTAGACTTTTAACATATTATTTTTCGAGACGTTCAATATAGTAATAATTATAAATTGGAAACTTACCACTGCAATGTTAATTATTGTTTTTAAATATTTGCAAAAAATTAAGTAAACTCTAAATCATTACATAACCTTGCCGTTTGTTTTAAGTTCGCATTTATAGACTGGGGGGGAAAAAAGACAGACGTATATCACGGCCTGCTGGAGTATAGTAAACACAGAAAACATTTTAAAGCAACAATGTTGAAGATAGATATTTTTGTTTTGCAAATTTGCCGTCATTGAACAGAAACCAAGATGGAGATTTCATTGCAACTAATTAGAAATTCCTCTTTCAGGTATGTAATAAACGATCTTCGCACAAAATAATGTACGATACACGAGCAGTAGCCTATGTTTTCTTTCAATTCTCGGAAATTAAAAAAGCTCAACTACGTTTCGTTTTTTCAAACTTTTCCCCGAACACGAAAACTTCAACATACCGCTATTGTAACGCATATTATTATTGCAAATATCAGTTAGTACTAAATCTAGTTTACATATTCATAAGCTAATTTTATACAACATAGGTAGAAACTAACCTTGATTTATTTACTAATGTTCAGTTAAAAATAAGTTAGTAACTTCTATAAAATTGGGCTTAAGTAAGCTTCTCTTAATTATTTTATTCTTAATTAACTTATTTTATTTTGTTACGAGAGAAAGTAGTTTGATGCTGTAGATATACAGTTTGCAAAGTAATCGATACTGTGATATGAAAAGAAAGAAGAAAAAGAACACGATCGGCTGACGAATTGAAGGAAAAACTTTGACAACTAACGGTCAAGAACAGCGAAAGACCGTGAAGAGTGGAAGATGCTGACAAAGGAGAGAAAACATCTCAACTTTTCCGGGATGGCTATCAGGAAAGTATTTGTCAGCAAACTTGCTTCAATACAAGTGGTCCTCCACGTATACAGTTTTTGTGGCTAGTAATAATACTAGATCATATAGCAGAAATTGGCGCAAACATTTAAACTGATTAATACATTCCCGTCATATTGTGTAATACTCCTCCGTTTCTTGACGACAGTACACGGACAATAAAAGTAATGGCAGAATGGTAGACCACAAGAAGTCGGATAATATCTTGGTGAACAAACCAAAGAAGATATAATACATTACAGATGTTGCTGTTTCTACACAGCTAACTTAAAGAAAACGGAATGTATTACACTTGCGAAACAACACGGATTAAAAATGATATTCACAACATTTGGAAGCAGAAAAAGTTACTGCGGTGAAAATAACTTTTGTGCGAGATCGTGCGTATTTGCTTGGTTTCCGCACAAAACCAATCCGCGGTAAGTCTAAAATTCCACATTCAGTATTCCCAACCTAACACACATAACAATTTCCCTCTTCTTACCGCTTAAGTGACATATTGATTTTACTGCTTTAGGCTTCTAACATATTATTTTTAGAGACCTTCAATATAGTAATAATTATAAATTGGAAACTTACCACTGCAATTTCACCTAAATTGCACTGTTAATTATTGTTTTTAAATATTTGCAAAAATTAAATAAACTCTACAACTCCACTAAAGTTACTAGATTCGTGATGCAAGTAACATTAAGGAAGCCGTGAAAAAATCAACAAGATTCCAGGTGCCGATGTTATTACTGCAATATGTTATATAAATAATATTGTTAAAATATTAAAATGAAAAATAAATCATTACATAACCTTACCGTTTGTTTTAAGTTCGCATTTATAGACTGGGGGGAAAAAAAGACAGACGTATATCACGGCCTGCTGGAATATAGTAAACACAGAAAACATTTTATAGCAACAATGTTGAAGATAGACATTTTAGTTTTTAAAAGTTGCCGTCACTGAACAGAAACCAAGATGGAGATTTCATTGCAACTAATTAGAAATTCGTCTTTCAGGTATGTAATAAACGATCTTCGCACAAAATAATGTACGATACACGAGCGGTATGTTTGTTTTCATGTTCTCGGAAATTAAAAAAGCTCAACTACGTTTCGCTTTTTCAATCTCTTCCTCGAACATGAAAACATCTACATACCGCTCCACGAAAAATATCTTGTTCCTATCAAGATTGGGTCTTTGCTGTCCATTCCGAGACTAACTGAATTTCATATTAGCCTGTTGTTACTATTAAAAAATATATATCTATGCTTACAGAAGATCCCCGAAAAAATTTCAGAGACTTGCGCCCCTTAAAACACTGGTAATGGGAGCCATTTTTTAAAGTATGCGCCCTTTAAACACATTTAAATGTTTACTTTGTTTATAACTTAGTCCGATTCAATTAACAGTATTTTACAGTGTTCCAAAGTAGGTCTTCGCACGTTTGTTTTTAACTCAAACTATTCGTAAAGCAAGTGATTTTCACTAAATTTTGGAAGTGACTCTTAGAAATGTTCTGGAAATTCCACCACTTCTTTATTTCCAGCTTCACATAAATGCCAACCAGCTGGCATTTCACCTCTGCCAAACACCTCTATGTTTTTTTTTTGTATGTATTTATTTACACTGCAAGTGGGCAAGCACCCGGTGGCAGTGGTATATACAATATTAACAATACACAGTTAAAATGATAAGCTATACACAACAAAATTTACAATACATAATACAATTTACAACACATATACAATATTATACACAATACAATAAGAATACACAATACAATTTAACACAATAATAATAAAACATAAAATAAAACACCTAATTTTACAATACAACCTACATAATTATCTATAGGTCCTACATAAGTTTCAATAGTCTTTCACTTTACTCTCATCTCATTCCCTGTAGTGGCACTATGACGCATTTCACTGACACTTTAGCACACATTTCACTGACACTATAGAACACATTTCATTGACGCTATAAATTATCACTGATCGGAACTGTTCACTGCACTGTAAAACCATAACTTCACTGACTCACCTCGCTTCACTGATACAACAGTTCAAATAAGTCAAATAATTGCATTCTTATGCATACTTATAAACAGAACTACATTTAAACTAAACATTTCTAGTCTAAGGCCCTCTTACACGCTATTTTTAAATAATTTACAATTCAAACCAAGGAAGTAAACTCGTCAGGCTAGATAAATACATGTCACCTTAAAAAATTAAATGTTGAATGTCACCTTAATTTTAATTTTCACTTTATACACAACTCTTTAAATTATTCTTGAATCTCCTTAAGGAAGGACAGCCCTCAAAGACCGCTGCAAGTAGGTCATTCCAATCATTTATAGTTCTATTTAAAAATGAGAATTTACCTACATCCGTTTTCTGTTTCCTACATTTGATTTTAAAATCATGATCGTTCCTACCATACTGAGCCGTTATGTCTACCCATGCTTTCTGACCTAGATGTGCTCTATACAATGATGTTATTCTAGTTTTCCTACGTCTGTTTTCCAAAGTTTCCCATTTAAGTTCTTTTATCGTATCGTTCCCATCTTCTCTTTTACCTTTAACAAATTTAGCTGTCCTATACAATTTAGCTGCTCTATACAAAACAGAAGATGCATTAGTAAATCTTCTTTTCAGATAGACTTTCCCGATGTTATTCATATTCTCATGATTGGTTCAGAAAATAACCTCCCCTCGTAATAACTACTATCCATTATATTTAGAAAAAGACCGTTTAGTTCGCGACTATGATCATGCAACGTCTGTGACACTCCTTGCTAATACAACTTAAATACCGAGTCATCGGTCTGTCTCCGTGAAGTGCAGGCGTGTTCACTGTCATCGTTTATCATCCACAATTTATTCATGTTTTTTTTTAATAGTTAGTCACCGGTCGGTGTGGTACTTCGGTGCTATTTATTCAGTAGGGGAGACTGTTGTACCTTTAGCATAGTGTACCTTTGAACATTTTTTGTTTTTTAATTTTTGCTGCTACCTAGAGGACTCAAAATGAAGTAGATTGTAGATAAAGCCGCTAAGTAGGTCTGGTTGTAGTTTCAGTTTGATTTATTGCAAAATGAGAGTTCCGTGGACAAAATAAGTTTTTTAGTACCAAAAGTAAACATTTCGTTCATTGATGTGTGTTTTCTAACACAAAACCAGATTGCATTTGTTAATATCTTTCAAGTACGGTGTGTTCCCTATCATCTGGTGAGTAATAACATATTTTAATTTTCATGATTTACTGGACTCTCTAGTTTTCGGAGCCATATCTGTTTAAACGTGCACCCTCTTGTACCTTTGAACACAAAACATCTTGTACCATGGAACATGTTCCAAATTATACGATACTATCGGTTTTTGTTTTTCTTTTATTTTAAGGTCATGTCACGAAGTAACTCTGGAATTAAAGAGGTCCCCAAATGATTCGGATGTCTTGAAGAAAGCTGTTGAAGCAGTTATTGCTTCTCCAGGAAATAAAATCTCAATCAGAGAAGCCTGCTCTGGTTTATGATTGAAAATACATTTTAAATATAATTGTCAGTTTTTACAGCTATATTCCCACCTATATTGCATGTGTTCCAACTTACAAGAGGGTATGTTCCAATGTACATGATCCTGTTGTACCTTTGAACACATTACACATCCCTTCATTTTATTTTTTACATCCTTAATAGATCTGTAAAACAGGAAATTACATACAGGAAGTTGTAAAGAAATCTTCAATAATTATTTCAAGCATTTTTTTCATTTAAAAAATTTCATTTCCCAAAATTAAAAAAAAATATATGAAAAGTGTTTCAAGGTACAACAGTCTCCCCTACATAACAGAATACAATTTTACATTAAAGAATTTAGCTGGCTACATGGGATCATTGAATTGAACCCGAGGCCAAGAAAGAGAACGAAGAAGAAGAACTTCAATACCATCTAGTGGTAGTGATATAATTACATACTTATCCCCTAACCGGTTCGGTGTAGCTATAACCAGGGTTGGGCAAGTAAATTACCAGTACGTATTTTACGTGTAATTTACATGTAAAATATGTAACGTAGAAAACTGTTTTATACACGGAGTAATAAACTAACATTTATTGATTTTAACAGTCTAAACACCAATCACTGTACTTAATTCCTTTTAAGTCCTGATAAGAAAAATGCCTGTTGCAGCAGAATTTATATATATATATTTGTGATTTTATACTGTAGTTTTACACAGATTATAACATTTGTTCATACTTACTTTCATTCACTCTAATACTTAGGAAAATAGCAATGCTTTGTTTACTTTCGTTTGTTTGTTTGTTGGAAAACCCCGTAACATCTTAATTTTTTTGGGGACTTTATATATAGCCTATTATAAAACACAACTAATAGTGCATAAACCTAACATTAGCAACTAATATCACTTGTTAAATACATTTTGACAATTAAAATAAAATTAATTAAACTAGACAGTTTTTATTGATTTCCCGAAAGTTTTGTTTTTATCACTTGTGGGGTTTTAAAAATAAACTATTCTAGTGATAAAGGCCTTTTATAGTATAACAGTTTAAGGTAAATATTATAATTTGAACATAATAACTAATTAAATGTAATAATTTTACAAATTTTATGTGGTAAATGACTAATCAATAAAAGACTTGGGAAGCATGGTTGAGTAAACTTTTTGTATGTCAGAACATTAATAAACTTATTTCTTTCAATTTTTGCTACCACTGTCATTACTATCTTTATTGGTCGTAGGCCATGTGTACAGTTCTGTGTAGAAACCTTTCATTTCATCCGATATGAATTGCAAAATATTCTTAAGGTCTCCATTTTCTCGACATTAATTGGTAGTCTCGAATTATACAGGGTTGTTTCCGATTTCTGATAACGAATTTGAATGACATAATGTGCGTCAGGAGTCACACGACAGCTGAACTGTGGCGCGAGGTGACAGACTAGTAGTGAGTGATCTCATAGTCCGAGTGCACGACGACTCACAGCAGAAATTCCCAAGAAAATCGAGCCTTTTTGGGAGGGGTACATTACAACCCTTTCCAATGCCAAGTACAGGTAAGTGAAAATAAAAGAAGCCTGCAATAAACGAGGTTTCGTTATTTCCAAGAAAAGCATCTTCTGTGTACTTAATAAGATTGGTAAAGCTCGAATGAAATTAATTTGTATCATCTCGTGGGGTGCGGCGACTTGTGACGGGGGTGGATTTCCTTGCTTTTCCACTCTGGAACTAATCCCATCCGAGCTTTGCCAGTCTTATTAGGTACGCTCAAGATGCCTTTCTTGGAAATAACGGAACCACGTCTTTGTAGGCGCCTTTGATTTTCACGTAACTATACTTGACATCGGAAAGGGTTTTTATGTACCCCTTCCAAAAACGCTCGATTTTCTTGGGCATTGCTACTGTGATACACCGTGCACTCTGAGTATGAAATCACTCACTACTGGTCTGTCACTTCTCGCTGCAGTTCAGCTGTCGGTATGATTCCTGTCGCACATGACGTCATTCAAATTCGTTATCAGAGATCGGAAACAACCCTGTATGTTGGTACAGTAGAACCCCGGTTATCCGTCACCCTATTAACCGATTGGTGGATTATCAGATTGTCTATTTCTCGCTCTTCTTTTTCTTGAGAAATAAATAACTTATATGAAGTACAGTTTTGTGCAAGTAGGTTCTACATGTTTTTGCTAGAGAGTGTTATTACAAACCTTTATCGTTACACGACATTGTCTACTGTTCAAACTGCCGTTCTATAAATATAACTTGTATATAAAATGTCTTCCACGGATGATAACAGAAAACGTGTTGTGCTGAGTATCGAAAAAAAAAATGGAAATAATTGAATGGTTTGAGAAAGAGAAACTGTGGCTCATCTCGCACCAGAATACGAGATTGGAGTTACAACTGCGCGATTTAATAAAAGAAAACAAGGATAAAGTGTAAAAAATTATGTAAATTTACAACATTAGACCTCCTTTAGTCCTATCTTCCCTGAGACAGTCATTACAAAGGGCTTCCTTGCTCCTTAAAAACCCGTCGTTGACAACCAGACTTAAATTAGTGAACTTCTGCTCCACTACCTAGTGAGTTAAATAAAAAACCATGAAGGAAATAACGAAATCTTTCATTGTACGGATTATCCGATTTTTTCGACCAACCGTTCAGACCACCCCCTTCATTACCACGGATAATAGAGGTTTTACTGTAGTTCAAACGGTAAATTTTCATCACAAACTAAACAAAGAAAGACAAAGTAAAAGTTCTTGGAGGTTTTTTCTTTTTTACTCATTTTACATTTATTACGTTAATTACACATTATTTACGCGTATTTTACTGTTATATAAATAACCTTTTTTACGCGGAAAGTCCCAATCCTGGCTATAACACTGAAGAAAATTCTCGAAGTACTATACTTTAACTTGATTTCGTTTCCTTTTTTTTTTTTTTTTTTTTTTTCTTCTTCAATATTTTGCTCGGTTCCGTAAAAACAATTGTATCGCAATATACTATAACACTAGCATAACAAATGGTAGCATTGCACCGCGGAGCGCAGATTCTTGCAGAAAGGCGCGCCTGTCTCAGCGATATGAAATGTGAGATCGATAGTGTGGCGACAGCAGCGGGATTACGACGACAGGCCACCGCGGTGCCACAAAACCTCTTGTAATTAGGGAAGCTACACCACTAATGCTGCTATTCTTAACGACACACGTTGAGCAGAATGGTTAGCGTATATCTATGCTTTCCATCCACTCATTCCTGAGTTAATGTAAGAATAGCATGAACATAAAGTTTTATTAAAAACAGATTCCTGCAGTATTTTGAGATCAAAACAGAATATGACATCTGCTTTTGAACAAAAATAAGGATATAACAGCAGTATTTGAGTTAAGAGAAGAGGATAGTTACATTTGAATTTTTGTCCCTTAATTTATGCACAACTTTCATTTTTTTGTATATAGAAGTATAATAGCTAGCTGCAACAAGTTAAATCCGAGATTAGTTAAAAATATTAAGAACCAAATTTTAAAAATAGTACAGTAATTCACTAAAACTGAAATATCTCATACATTTTTAAAGTAAAAATTCAAAATATCATATCTCAGATATTTTTAAAGACTATTACTATGCTATACTACACTATCTACCAAAAAGTAATTGGGCACTGTTTTTGTCACTTTAGAACCTCGTGGTACCACCTCTTGTTACTATAACAGCAGCTACCCTGTCAGGCATATTCTCCACTAGTTTGTGTAGGATATCCACTGGAAGTTGGCCCCATGTTTCGGAGGCTACTATGCAGTGGTATGCAGACAATAATGTTCACCGGTTGGACTGGCCTGCACAGATTCCTGATCTCAATCCCATTGAGCACCTTTGGGACGAATTGGACCGGCGATTGAGGTCTCGGGAGATGCCGCCAACTTCCATTGTCCAACTGAGTGCCATGTTGCAAGAGAAATGGCGACGCATTCCAGTTGATATCCTACACAAACTAGTGGAGAGCATGCCTGACAAGGTGGCTGCTGTTATAGCAACAAGAGGTGGTACCACGAGGTTCTAAAGCGGTAAAAACTTTTTGGTAGGTAGTGTACTTTTGACCAATAAAACGGTACGAAAAAGGACGTCTTTCAACCAATCATGGTTGCTTATCGCACAATTTTATCGCTTTCCTAGCATTTGTTTAATTTTATCGCTTCCTTAGCATTTGTTTCTTTTTATCACTACCCTAGCATTTGTTTTTTTGTTTGCCAACATTTCAAACTGCAATTTCTTTTTGGCACTATAAAACATACTTTGCGATCGTAATTTGTTTCCCACATAGACAGTCGACTGAAAATGGCGGCTCCGTTCAAACATTTGGGTAAAGGTAACATTAGTGAAATAGAATTTTATTAAGTCAATTAATATCTATTTTATTGGATTAGAGTACTTCATTTCTTCTAACTTCATATAACTTATTTTCTTCTGTTTTTATCGCCTCACTACTATTTGTTTCTTCGTTTGCCAACATTTCAAACTGAAAATTCTTTATGGTTCTATAAAACATGTTTCGCGATCGTCATTTGTTTACAGCATAAACAGTCAACTGAAAATGGGGGCTCCGTTCAAACGTTTTGGTGAAGCTAATATTAGTGAAACAGAATTTCAGTAAATCAATTAATATTTTATTATATTAGAGTACTTTGTTTCTTCTAATCTTCATATACTTTCTTCTAATCGTGTAATAGACACTTAGGCCTAAATCCCACTCCAGTTCTGATTTTCTCTAGATAAATCAAAACCTCCAGTGTGATTACTGTTGATAAATTCAAAATATCCATGACATTTAACTCCGAAAAACACGTTATTTATAACGCTTGTAGCATAATTTTACATTCGCTTTCAAAAATGTAAGATAAACACATTTTAATAATGAATTTCAGAGGTACTTTTATAGAAACGTGGGAGCATGTTTTTCAACAACCAAAAACGTATTTAAAAATAGGCTTAAGGACTTTACTAATAGACGATAATTATACACAGTATGTAAAGGATGTAAATGATATTTTGTTATTGAAGTGTTGTATCAGTGGAGAATTATGTTGTGTCAGTGAAGTGTGTTGTGTCAGTGAAGTGTGTTGTGTCAGTGAAACGTGTTCCTGTCAGGGAAGCTTTATAGTTTATAGTGGCAGTGCAAAGTATTTGAACAGTGAAATGTTTTTGAAGTGTTAGTGAAATCAGGGTAGAATCAGTGAAATGTGTCGTAGTTCCAGTGCAGTGAGTGAGTTGACAGCGAAATGAGTGTAATGTGGAAAGGTGCTTGTGCAGATATGAACATATCATACTCGTGGGTTTTAGTTCGAACTTAGATTTAAGATACAAATTAGATTTATTTTAAATGTTATTTTAAGTGATCGTGCTTCATTTAATTTAGGATATTCCTATTATTATTATTATTATTATTATTATTATTATTATTATTATTATTATTATTATTATTATCATAATTATTATTATAAATTATTGTTAGTATTAATTATTTGTATTAATTATTGGTATTATTACTAAGTGTATTTTTAAATAACAAGTTTATTATTGTCATTATTGAGTGTAATTAGTTACCACTGCCACCGGGTATATACCCATTGCAGTGTGAATAAATACATACATACATACAAATGCAACAAAATAAATTTATATCACAGAGAAAACTTTCCTAACAGCCTAAAGAATGAGTGCAAGTAGCATTAATAATTCCGAATATATAATAATAATAATAATAATAATAATAATAATAATAATAATAATAATAATGATTTATTTTAGCTGGCAGAGTTAAGGCCGTAAGGCCTTCTCTTCCACTCAACCAGCAAAAGTGTATATACATATGCATGAACTTACAAAGAATCCAACAATTTGATTTAGATGAGAGTTACATGTATACAAAAGTTATTTACAAATTAAACAACAAAATACTATGAACTATTAATTAAACACTGAAATAAACTGTGTAGCAGAATTAAACTAAAATACATAGGCCCAATTGTATAAAACTCCCCGACTAAAGATCAACTTTGATCGAAGATCGAAAAGTGAACCGAGTTCAGACACTTCTTCTATTGTATAAAACTTTTCTGCGATCAAATTACCTTGGTTCAAATGCAATCTAAGTTCACGTGAAAAGGATTTGGCAACATCTCATAAACAGGTGAAATACGTGATGCGCGGACAAGTTTGTTCAGTGTTGCCAATCTAGCGACTTTAACTCTTTTTCAACAACAATTTCTTTTAACTTTTATATTGCTTAAATAGGGATTTAGTGACCTTTTTAGCACCCCATAGTGACAAAATTTAATCTTTCTTTGTTGATAATGAGAAATCTAGCGACTTTACAACTACTTTTTCGCGACTTTCCGTACACTCTGTTGGAGACACTGGTTTTTTGTAATGTAAATAATGGCGGACAATAAGAAGAAGGTTGACTGTTCTCCGAGTTGTTATCATGTTATGGTGTTTGGTACTGCTAAACATAATAAAGCTTTATAAAACTACAATTTTCGTTTAGTAATACAGTTAATTGAAAATTTATGAAACCTATTATATCCATTAATAATTAATGGTTGTTATAAACATAATATAATTATAGGTTATGTTATTTGATACTGCTGAACACGATAGAGCCTTATAAAATATAATATTGTTTGTGTATTAAGGCAAGAAATTGAAAGAAATATATATATAAATGTACCTATCATATCTATTAATATTAATAATAATGGATATTTTATTTGCACAATCTGTCACTCGTATATTTCAAACAGAAAATAAATAACTGAACTTGGATCATCTAACTTAATCGGAGAAATTTCTTCAGTCAAAGTTGACTTTAGTTTGAGACAAATTAATCTCAGATTAGACTTTATACAACACAAAATTCCAAGTTCAGCTGAAACAAGGATCAATTTAACCTCTGATCTAAGATTAAATGGTTTATACAATCGGGCCATAGAATGTTAATATATTTCAAATAATATTAGGTAATAGAAAGAGATTATTACGAGACAATTAAAATACAGCACAATCAGGATGATGTCTAAAGAAAAAAGTAACAATGTAGTCAGTGATAGTTTAAATCAGTATGATTGGAGTGAAAATCAGTATGATTGGAGTGAATATAGGCCTATAAAGAGAAAATTAAAGATAAAAGCGAGATAAGATTAACAGGGACATGGTTTTCGTTTTTATTAATTGAGAACGGAACATGGTTACAGTTTTAAAGCTCAAAACGGACAGGACTGCATTTATCCCGATAAAAAAAAACTCAAATTACTAAAGATTTTTAACTACCGTTGAATAAACAACTACCCAATTCCCTGTAGACTTCAATACGAAGATAGATTTTATGTACTGAAGTTTGCAATAGACTTCTATCATATCTGTTGAGGATGTTGAGAATAAAATCTTCAATATTTTTCGCGTCAAACGCATGTTCTTCGTTCCAATGATCCATACACTTCTTTTTTCGCTTTCATCTGTCTTCGCGTAGTTCCTTATACGCGGTCCATCTGTTTCCATCTATATTCAATATCTCTATGACCCTCACAATCCCACCTCATCCCCTCGGAAAGGTCCGGACGCTAGATTCACGGCAGAATTGATTCTTGGAACTGTGCCCTGAACAAACCTGGCCGGCTGTTTTCACAGTGAATAATAGATTGTAACTAATTACTTTTGATGCAATATAGTCAATATTACAGAGCCCAATAAAACAAAATCGTTTCCACGAAAAATAAATCTGTGCTGGCACAGTTCTACACTAATGTTTGTGTGAAATTGCAACACCAAGAAGGATACATGTTACTGAAATGAAATTGATACCACAGATTAGGTACATTACAATACACAAATGATTAGAATTACAGAATTGTACTTGATCTGTGACCGTGAGATTTCAGTATGGTATGAAAAATGTGTCTTAGTGAAACTTACAGCAGAGTGATGCATTGTCACCTTTACTTTTTAACTTCGCTCTAGAATATCCATTAGGAAAGTTCAGGATAACACAGAGGGTTTGGAATTGAACGGGTTACATCAGCTTCTTGTCTATGCGGGTGACGTGAATAGTTACCAGAAAATCCACAAACGATTAGGGAAAACACGGAAATTCTACTTGAAGCAAGTAACGCGATAGGGTTAGAAGTAAATCCCGAAAAAACAAAGTATATGATTATGTCTCGTGACGAGAATATTGTACGAAATGAAACTATAAAAATTAGAGATTTATCCTTCGAAGAGGTGGAAAAATTCAAATATCTTGGAGCAACAGTAACAAATATAAATGAGGAGGAAATTAAACGCAGAATAAATATGTGAAATGCGTGTTATTATTCGGTTGAGAAGCTTTTGTCATCTAGTCTGCTGTCAAAAAATCTAAAAGTTAGAATTTATAAAACAGTTATATTACCGGTTGTTCTGTATGGTTGTGAAACTTGGACTTTCACTTTGAGAGAGGAACAGGGATTAAGGGTGTTTGAGAATAAGATTCTTAGGAAAATATTTGGGGCTAAGAGGAATGAAGTTACAGGAGAATGTAGAAAGTTACACAACGCAAAGCTGCAAGCATTATATTCTTCATTTGACATAATTAGGAACATTAAATCCAGACGTTTGAGATGGGCAGGGCATGTAGCACGTATGGGCGAATACAGATATGCATATAGAGTGTTAGTTGGGAGGTCGGCGGGAAAAAGACATTTGGGGAGGCCGAGACGTAGATGGGAGAATAATATTAAAATGGATTTGAGGGAGGTGGGATATGATGATAGAGAATGGATTAATCTTGCTCAGGATAGGGATCAATGGCGGGCTTCTGTGAGGGCGGCACTGAACCTCCGGGTTCCTTAAAAGCCTTTTGTAAGTGAGTAAGTAAGTATGAAGCCTCCATGCGCTGCAATCAGAGCCTCTAAGCGTCATGGCACGGAATCAAAGAGGGCCTGGATATGTGTCTAGGGAATCTCCCTCCACGTAGTTTATATGCGAGTCCACAGAGCGTTAAGACTGGGTGCTGGAAGACTATGACGAACAAGATGTCAACCAACCATATCCCAGACATGTTCGATGGGCGACATGTCTGGCGAACGTGCAGGCCAGGGAAAGTGATACCCGTCGTTCTTCGAAGAAGCCTTGTACAATCCTCGCCACATGTGGCCGGGTATTGTTCTACTGAAATATGGCATGTGGAGTTGCCTGAAGGAGGGACAGTACTTCGTGGTCTCAAACCTACCTAATGTAGCGATTGCTGTTCAGATTGCCCTGAATACGTAGGAGGCGAGATCGCCATATTGTATAGTAGCCTCGTTTAATTATTGGCAGCGGCATTCCTTTTAAGATTTGTAGGTCTTTATTGCATGCACCGATAATAAAATAAAAACGCGACGTTGTCACGTCTTGATTGTTGCTGCTATATATTAATATAACATGAAACAAGACACACTGCTAAAATTTGCAACTCTGGTTTATATATACACTCCGCGTGAAGTATTGGAGCGGCCTTCAAAAGACTTGACGACAATGGACAGCGCGACATAATTAAAATTATTGAAACTACAAAGCTTCCATCCTCTTTGACACCGCTAGCCTACTAATTGAACGTGGCTACTTTATCCAATGGTGCCCCAAACCATCACACTAAACGTTTGTCTGCTATGCCACTCAACAATGCAGGCTCTCAGATTGCGTTCTAACATGTATGCGGCAATCATTGTAGGACAAGTTGAAGCGGGACTTGTCCGAAAACACTACATTTTGCCACTCATCACGCCAGTGATGGCTTTCACGTGCCCATTGCAATCTGAGGTGTTGGTAGTTTCTGGACAATGGAAGCCGACGCAACGGCGTGCGAGCCACTAGTCCAGCCCTCAAAAGACGGCGACGAATCGTTGATGCAGACAGGTCCAACGTCGACTCAACACTCTGGATGAAGCTGTACGGTCCATCACGGCCATGCGGACAAGATGGCGGCCATCCCATGCTGTGGTCACATTACGTGGTCCAGTACCCGCTCGTCTCTGCGTACGACCCTCTTCTATCCACTGGTTCCACACAAATCACTGCCGTAGCAGCACGCCACGTTGTCTAACAACATGTAACATCGCCTGTCTTCGAATTGTAGCGAAGATACCCGAAGGGATCTTAGCTTCTATAGAGCGGTCACTTTTACTTTTGAGAGCTGTATCTACAGAAACCTGCAGAAAAGTATATTCTATTATCCATGTGCTAAAAAGGGTACCTAAATGTTCATCTCCCCTCTTGCTTAAAAAAAGTCTCTTGTGCAGACACTTGTATTTGCCTATTTTGACTATGCTGACATTTTACTGACTGACCTCTCCAGCGACAACAAAACGAAACTTCAACGTGCTCATAATTTGTGTGTACGTTTTGTAAGCAATGTTCGTAAATATGATCATATTACGGTACTACATCCCTGGAAGCAATAGGTTGGCTTAAACAAGATAAGAAAAGATATTTACATTCACTTCTCTTTCTCTTCAAAATCTTGAACTCTTCTATCCCTTCGTACCTGTCGTCTCGCTTCACTTACCTTTCTTCCCACCATAATTTGAACACACGCTCTCGTCATGAAACAATACTAACAATACCATCCCATCGCACCTCCTCATACTCATCCTCTTTCACAATAGCCCTGCCAAGACTCTGGAATTCGCTACCTGCTAGCATCAGGGACTGTCGAAATAAAATTGAATTCAAACGCTAACTTATTAGGCACTTGGTCAGTAATTGATTTCTTGTAAATAAATAGTATGTATGTATGTATGTATGTATGTATGTATGTATGTATGTATGTATGTATTCACACTGCAATGGGTATATACCCGGTGGCAGTGGTAACTAATTGTTTCCTTAATCTATCACAAAATACTTCAATATCCAGTAATTTCAACACTATGCAATTTTGTTATTCTAGGTTTAATTTGTAATTCAGTAAATATAAAATATTCTTTGTTTTTCTATGATAAATTATCTAGCTTTCATTAGTCAGGTAATCTTTTCGTACTTTGATTTTTATTGTACCGGTAATTGTAATTGTAAATTTAATACTAATTGTAATTTTATTCTTCATGTTGTAGTTGGAATCTCCTGGTAGAGGGGCTGAGAAGACCTGACGGCCTTATCTCTACCAGGTTAAATAAATAAATACTAAATACGTAGGATGGGGAAAAGATTTGAAGATGCCTCTGTCTTTGATGGGCCCTGAGGCTTATCAGGTATGTGGGTACCCACACTAATCATTCATTCCAGGACCGTTAATGATAATGAGCGAAAATATAGATATAAAAAGAGTTGGCGAAAATCCTTCGCTTAACATCGGTGCACGGTGGTAGGTTCTTTTAAATATAGGGAAGCAATAGTCTGATAGAACAATTTCTGTATACTGTTAATATCAGAGGTCTGCATAGGACGTTTTCGCTCGAGCGCCAAGTAGTTCATAGCATAATCCGATAGGTAGCGCACATGCATGATGGGTAAAATTGTCACGAGCGATAATTCCTAGAACGGTATAAACCGAGCGTTAGACTTTCGTTCTTGTTACAGTGATGAACTGTGTAGTAACATCATAGATGTTTATCATTTCAAAACTTTAACTAACCCCTCCATACAAAACTTGCTTTAAAATGTAATATAAATGTATTTTTTTTTTCCCCCCATACAGGAGTGATTTTGTTTTTGCCACATATGTTAGATGTTATTGGATGTAAATGTAACTATTATAAACGGAGAACACAATCACGATAATGCAAGAACCGTATCAAGATTTCTAGTAATAATAATAATAATAATAATAATAATAATAGTAATAATAATAATAATAATAATAATAATAATAATAATAATAATAATCTTGTCTATGCAGATGACGTGAATATGTTAGCAGAAAATACACAAACGATTAGGGAAAACACGGAAATTTTACTTGAAGCAAGTAAAGAGATAGGTTTGGAAGTAAATCCCGAAAAGACGAAGTATATGATTATGTCTCGTGACCAGAATATTGTACGAAATGGAAATATAAAAATTGGAGATTTATCCTTCGAAGAGGTGGAAAAATTCAAATACCTTGGAGCAACAGTAACAAATATAAATGACACTCGGGAGGAAATTAAATGCAGAATAAATATGGGAAATGCGTGTTATTATTCGGATGAGACGCCCTTATCATCCAGTCTGCTGTCCAAAAATCTGAAAGTTAGAATTTATAAAACAGTTATATTACCGGTTGTTCTGTATGGTTGTGAAACTTGGACTCTCACTCTGAGAGAGGAACATAGGTTAAGGGTGTTTGAGAATAAGGTGCTTAGGAAAATATTTGGGGCTAAGCGGGATGAAGTTACAGGAGAATGGAGAAAGTTACACAACACAGAACTGCACGCATTGTATTCTTCACCTAACATAATTAGGAACTTAAAATCCAGACGTTTGAGATGGGCAGGGCATGTAGCATGTATGGGCGAATCCAGAAATGCATATAGAGTGTTAGTTGGGAGACCGGAGGGAAAAAGGCCTTTAGGGAGGCCGAGACGTAGATGGGAGGATAATATTAAAATGGATTTGAGGGAGGTGGGGTGTGATGATAGAGACTGGATTAATCTTGCACAGGATAGGGACCGATGGCGGGCTTATGTGAGGGCGGCAATGAACCTTCGGGTTCCTTAAAAGCCATTTGTAAGTAATAATAATAATAATAATAATAATAATAATAATAATAATAATAATAATAATAATAATAATAATAATAATCTAACTCTACTAAATAGTGTATCAATCTTTGCGTCTGTAACAGTTGTGCAGCATGATAATTCCTTTTATTATATTTTTTGTGACGTTATCTCTGTACTAATATTGTTACTCGTATTAATCTACTACTATAGCAATAATATTTTGTAAAACGTTTCTACATTGTCGCAGTATATAGGCGGAACACTATGTGTGGACCTATCATATTATAAATGTGGTAAATCAAATATTCAATAATTATTAATGAGCAATAATAATTGTATATCGAACTTTTTCATACTATTTTATTTATAACTTCATGTTCCACTAAACGTTTGTCATAAACGCAGAAAATAAAGCCTTATTTTTACCGTGTGAGCAAAACATATGTGTATCTTATCCGTCGCCTTCTATATAAGATAAGACATGTCGGTGAGATGACCTTGTACTTTGCTTCTATTTATTACCAGCGTATCGCGACCGATCTTATCTCAGTCGAGGATGCGACATTCGACCGAGTTCAAGCGAGCGATTTAATTCCAATGCAGCACTCTGGTTGATATGGAATAGAGAGACAAACAGAATAAAGTGGATGAAATGTTTATGAAATACACTTTGTAATGCTGAGTAAAACAAGAGAAACATAAAAAACTAGAATCTTCGATCTTGTTCACCGCAGGCATCACTCCAGTCAGCGCCGGGGATCGAACCCTAAGCGAAACAATAAATCCGCGCTCAATTTGCGTATTTATAAATGTCTGTAAAACAATTCCGCGATCTATATTTGTTTACATACTTCAGTCGAATTCCTCTTGCCAGATTATGACAGACCTATTTAATGACTTGTCTGCTTTAATTCATACATAAAACAAGTCGCGAATTCCCTGTATTGGTTGAACTATTCCCTGCATTGCGGGATGTATTCTAAAAACAAGAAAGTTGTTTTAACGTTGCTAAATGTAAACACTTGCAGACTGTTTATAAACCTTCTCGAATGATGGAGTTTCATGCATGACGTCAAATCATAATTAAATAACTCTGACAATTAATTAAAACTGTGTTAAATTGATTTACTTCAAGCACGCAATTAGTACTAACAAAATTAATTTCAATTATATTACTAAATTATACACCTATGTAACAATTAACACAGTTTAGGGGAAAAAAAAGGCTTGGCAATTGGATATAATATACATTCGATAATGCGAGATTAGACTATTTCTTTCAATGAAGTATTAATAATAATAATAATAATAATAATAATAATAATAATAATAATTACTTACTGGCTTTTAAGGAACCCGGAGGTTCATTGCCGCCCTCGCATAAGCCCGCCATTGGTCCCTATCCTGAGCAAGATTAACCCTTTCTAACCCAAATTAAATTTACAAGCAATCCATGTTGAAACAAATAGCTGTATTAGGACCAATTCAGTGACCAAGTTACGGGAGTGGCAACATTTGAAACAAAACTATATTGATGAAAATGTCTTGAAATAGAAGTTATCCAGCAAAATTTACCTTCATATGTAACACACAAGTATATAAATGCTATAAAGTTAATTATTGCCATATGGTATCTATAGGTAAGAAAGGGTTAATCTAGTCTCTATCATCATATCCCACCTCCCTCAAATCTATTTTAATATAATCTTCCTATCTACCTCTCGGCCTCCCCAAAGGTCTTTTTCCTTCCGGCCTCCCAACTAACACTCTATATGCATTTCTGGATTCGCCCATACGTGTTACATGCCCTGCCCATCTCAAAGTCTGGATTTTATGATCCTAATTAGTCAGGTGAAGTATACAATGCGTGCAGTTCTGTGTTGTGTAACTTTCTCCATTCTCCTGTAACTTCATCCCGCTTAGCCCCAAATATTTTCCTAAGCACCTTATTCTCAAACACCCTTAACCTATGTTCCTCTCTCAAAGTGAGAGTCCAAGTTTCACAACCATAAAGAACAACCGGTAATATAACTGTTTTATAAATTCTAACTCTCAGATTTTTTGACAGCAGACTGGATGATAAAAGCTTCTCAACCGAATAATAACAGGCATTTCCTCTATTTATTCTGTGTTTAATTTCCTCCCGAGTATCATTTATATTTGTTACTGTTGGTCCCAGGTATTTGAATTTTTCCACCTCTTCAAAAGATAAATTTCCAATAATAATAATAATAATAATAATAATAATAATAATAATAATAATAATAATAATAATTAATTTATTTTATTTATTTATTATTATTTGTGTGCTGAACAACAACCAGAGGCCAATAATAATATATTAATAATAATATAATAATAATAATAATAATAATGTTACCCGTCATAACAAGGTCGATATAATAAAAAAAATCATATTTTCGAAGTTAATGTTGGCTTGAGGGTACTTATTTGTGGTACAGAAGTTATGATCAACAACGCTGCATGAATATTTCTGTCTTGTATTAAGTATCGATACTAACCCCTTGTGTTGTAGTCTACTAGTATATTGTAAAATCGTCTGATATTTCAACTAGACTGTAACTATAATTAAGACTTTGTAGTATTAAGATTTTTTTTTTTTTTTGGAATGTTCCATATTCGAAACCGGCATCAAGCACTTCTTTCTATTCCTCATCATAGAACGTCTTTATACTCATCTTCCTATACTGTAGAAATACCTCGCCTCTGGAATTAGTTACCTAATGACGTCAGGGACTGCCGGACTTTATCACAATTCAAAATTAAATTGGAAAATTTTGTCTTAGTTAATGTTTTTTAGGTATTGCTAGAAGTATTTATTTTTGTTTTTGTTTTTCTTTTTTTAATCTTGATTAAAATTGAAGAGTCCACTGCAAGAATGATGGATGTCATTTGGAATACATTTTGCAGGAGAAGCAATTGAAAGTTTGAAATGCTTAGCGCTCAAAGCTTAACTGTGATTTTTCGATCATTACTGGACAATGACTATCAGTGTTAATGCCATATAACTCTGTATGCACATTCTATATGTCTTAAGCTATGCATTGACAGTCTTGGTTCATTTTCGACAAGAAAGTGACATCCATCATTCTTGCAGTGGACTCTTCAATTGCAAGTTTCTTGTTTATGTTAGTTAATTAGTTAGGATAGAATTAATTATTATACTTAATCACTCATTTAAAGTTTGTGTGACTGCAACCTGTGTATATTTTTGTGTGGCTTTACTTTGTTTATAGTGTTTTTTTTCTCTCTCTCTTTATTTCTTGTGTAGCTTTACTTTGTATATAGTGTATTTTTTTCTGTTTATTTCTATTATTGTGTTTGTATTCCTAGTGTTGTGGAAGAGAAGGCCTGATGGCCTTAACTACACCAGAATAAATAAATAAATAAATAAATAAATAAATAAATAAATAAATAAATAAATAAATAAATAAATAAATAAATAAATAAATAAATAAATAAATAAATAAATAAATAAATAAATATTCTAGCTGTGAAGCGATATCCTCTTTTTTTTTTTCTTTTAGTGGACTGAGCCACAGATATAGACCCTTTTTGGAAAAACTAACTGACATTTACAACCTTTTTATGTCCAGTCTTCAATTATGGAAATGAAAGTAGCCCAAAACCGTCTTTGTGCAACACAAATTCCCTTTTGCTTCCTGTGTTAAAAACCTTGGAGTTTACTTTGACACGCATTTAAACTGGAATTATTAAGTAACCCATATTATCAAAAAAGTGCTTTCCATACTACATTCCTTAAACAGGATTCGAAAATTCCTTCCGCTATCACTCAAGAAAATACTAGTGGAAACACTAGTAATGCCCCACTTTGATTATTGTGATTCTCTACTGACCGACCTCAATGTCAACCAGTCGTAAAGATTACAACGTGTTCATTATTCTTGTGTTCGCTTCGTCTGCGATGTCCGTCGCGCTGACCACATTACCCCATCCTTCCAAACTCTAAACTGGCTACGGCTTAACGAACGTAAAAATTTTCACTCTCTTGTTCTCCTTTTCCAAGTCCTTCACACCTCTACACCTACCTACCTTGCCTCCCGTTTCAGTTGCCTGTCATCATATCATAATCTCTTCACACGCACGCAAAATAGCCTCATACTAGCCATACCAACACATAAGACTTCATCGTATTCATCATCATACACTATCTCGCTTTCGCGCTTGTGGAATACCCTACCCAGTGACATCAGAGACTGTCGGAATTTAGTAGCGTTCAAAAGCAAACTTATTAAGCATTTTCTTGCTGCGTAGATTAGGTTTAATTTTTACTTAGTTAATAAAAAAAAAATTCTCTCTTAATTTTTACAATGAACTGTCTAGCTTTTATTAGTCTGTTAATTCTTTTAGTACTTTGATTTTTATTGTATTTGTAAATTCAATATTAATTCTAATTATAATTATAATTGTATTCTTTATATTGTAGTTGTAATCCCCTGGTAGAGGGGAAGAGAAGGCTTGATGGCCTTATCTCTACCAGGTTAAATAAATAAATAATAATAAATTCCACGGAGTCTTCAAATCTATACACTGGTAGCACATACATGATTTCACATTGCTAACTTCCCAGTTTCTGGACTGGGGGAACGAGTTTCTGTGAAGGTTATTTGAAGGCAGACAGCTGTTTTCAAACCAACTTTTGTCCTAAGGCTTTACTGAGGTTCTCTAATATGCTGGCACATTCTTAATTGAAATAATCTAATAATTATGCCCTGAGGAAGAGCGGGCCTTCGACACTAATCGATTTCTGGGTCCCGCAGCGAGCCATTTCGATTGGTTTGTTTCCCAGGATTAGGATCAGAAGGAGCTCCGGCGGGGAGGGGGGGGCTTATACAGCTTAACAGCAGTTCCCGATATTTTAACCATATGCTACCCCGCTGGCGCCCACGCGAATCACCGTCTAAATTAAACGATAAACGAATCCTGTTTCTTGATCTACTTCTATCGCTATTAGCTTGCAAAACACTTGGATTTTGTCCTGAAACATCTCCCTGAAATACTAGACCTCAACTCTGCTTTCACCGCTCATAACTGCAGACACGAATGTGGAAGGTACGGGGGAAAAATACACAGCTTTAATTATAATTGGCCTCAGGTGAAATATAATTAAACACAAAACCTAGTGCAGAGCTCTTGTAGACCCTCTAGAGGGATATGCGAGTTTATAAATATCTCACAATTTTAGTACATACATGGATGCTATAATGTATTACGTTCTGTCTTCAAAGAGTGTAACCGCATCTCCTTCGTCACGTCCGTCAAAGACTGCGTGCATGGTAACAGATACGATTACCGACAAATAGTATGCCAGAGATATTAACATTGTAGTTCCTGTTTTCAAGTCTTTTCATTAATATATACAGGCTGTTTATTAATTAGACCTATATTTTTTTACTTGGTTATTTAACGACGCTGTATCAACTACGAGGTTATTTAGCGTCGATGAAATTGGTGATAGCGAGATGATATTTGGCGAGATGAGGCCGAGGATTCGCCATAGATTACCTGACATTTGCCTTATGGTTGGGAAAACCTCGGAAAAAACCCAACCAGGTAATCAGCCCAAGCGGGAATCGAACCCGCGCCCGAACGCAACTTCAGATCGGCAGACAAGCGCCTTAACCGACCGAGCTACGCGGGTGGCATTAGACTTATAAACTTCAGGATTAGGTAGGGGACCTTGACATTACATCACAGACGGAGTTATGGGGGGGATGGGGGCATTGCCCCCACAAACTTGTCTAAACACTTTTTTTCTATTAACGTTAGAAAATGTTAATTCAAAAGATATCTTTTGTTTTTGTTTATGATCGTTTCTGTGCTTAAATTGACGAATTAATGTCTTCAGATCATGTGTCCCAACTAGTAGTATTTATTTTAAATTTCTTAATGTATAATAATATTGCTATACCTCATTTGAGGAATGGGAGAACTGTAATGTTTCTTTTGTAACAGCCTGTATTCATGTTTTAGAAGTCTGCAGGTGTTCAGGCCGCCACTTGGAGAAATATGAATAACATACTGCACAACAATGCAGAAAAAAGAAAAGTGATCCCGGTATAGTGCAAACTTGAAGACGAGATTAAATAAAACAAGGTTTACATTTAATATGATATTTTCAGGAAGGTAAAGTTCATATAAAATGTTTCTGTTAGCACTGTTACGTAGTTTTATTGATGTATGCATGTGAAAAAGAGGCAGATTGTTTTAAGTTATGCCCTATTATAATTTGTAGTAGACCTACAGTTCAAGCCCTATAAAACTCGGCCCGAAACATCGCGGATATGGATATAACACTGTAAGAAACATGCACTAGAAAATACCTTTATTAAATGATCATATTCCGATATACTGTACCAAGATCAAGGAGGTAAATGATGGCTCCCATAATCCCTTTATATGGCGATTCTATACATTGCCGAATTCTTGAAAGACGGCGGACTCCATCTGCAGCACCATTTCTGGATACATCTCACACTGATCAATCTAAAGCTCTTCGGATGTCAACTCTTGATTGAAAGCGAATGCCTCTCTTCCATCCAACTTGCAATAGTTCAGTATGGTAGGACTTCTCTCCCACAGGCTTCTTGTAATGCCCTAAAGCACTGAGTTGCATGTTTTCTCTTGCAACTTGGATTTTTATTAAGCATCTTTGTTCGTACCTTTAGGGCTGTATTTTCACTACAAATCACAAACAGCCACTGTATTTACAAAATATGGCTACTTCGAGACTTTCAATATTGCAAATTTATAAAACAATCGTTGCTTTATTAGGCAGTAGAAGATTTCAATGGTCACCGTTAGGCACTGATTCAAAGATTGATGCCATTATTTTTGGAATTTCCTAATATTTCATTATGTCGCTGTCAATTGTCGTCATATGAAGAGCGCTACAATGTATTCAGTACCTACCGCTTAGTTACAAATTTTAAGGAACCCGAAGGTTCATTGTTCCAGTCCCTATCCTAAGCAAGATTAATCCAGTCTCTATCATCATACCCCACCTTCAAATCCATTTTAATATTAAAATTTCGGCCTCCCTAAAGGTCTTTTCACTCCGGTCTCCCAACTAAACGTCAATATGCATTTCTGGATTCGCCCATAGTAGTAATGCCCTGCCCATCTCAAACGTCTGGATTTTAAGTTCCTAATTATGTCAGGTGAAGAACAATGCGCTGCAGTTCTGTTTGTGTAATGCTTTCTCCATTTCTGTAACTTCAATTTAGCCCCAAATATTTTCCTAGACATCTAAAATTCTCAAAATTAACCTATGTTCCTCTCTCAAGTAAGTCCAAGTTTCACAACCAGGGACAGAAGAACCTAATATAACTGTTTTATAAATTCTAACTTTCAAATTTTTGGACAATACTGGATGATAGATGGCTTTTCAACCGAATAATTACATTTCGTGAAATATTTATTCTGCGTTTAATTAAGGGCCAGTGTCATTTACAATTTGTTACTGTTTACAAGAATTTCAATTTTTCCCGGTTTTCGAAGGATAAACAATTTTTATATTTCCATTTCGTACAATATTCTTCACGAGAATAATAATACTTCGTCTTTTAAATTTACTTCAAAAACGATCGCTTTACTTGCTTCAAGTAAAATTTCCGTGTTTTCCTAAACGTTTGTGTATGTTCTCCTAACATATTCACGTCATCTGCATGGACAAACAAGACTGATGTAACCCGTTCAATTTCAAACCCTGCCTGTTATTAACTTTCCTAATGGCATATTCTAAGCGACGTTACAAAGTAAAGGTGAATGCATCTGCCTAATAATTAAACGCAGTGAATTTAAAACGATTTCAGATGGTCACCGTTACGTACTCTGCTGTATGTTTCACTGAGACACATTTTAATTAATCGAACTAATTTCTTTTGGAATACCAAATTCAATAAGAATATCATATAATACTTCCTCTTAACAAATATGCCTTTTTGAAATCTATGAATAACTGATGTACTGTACCCTTATACTCAGTACCTACCAGTGAATTTATTCGGGAGTTACGAACAATTTCAATTACTACAAAAATAATACAAATAAAGTATATAATAAAACAGAATTCAACTGCTTTGACTACTTCAGCACAGCATCAGTTCAATACATCCGGTTTCTTCACGAGAATCACATTACTGGGAGTGCGCATTAGTGTTTAGAACGGGACCGCCTACAAATGTTACGATTACTATAGTTGCGACCTAACATACTTAGTGAAAGCTAGACAGATATTGCGAAAATGTTTGTTCAAAGTTTCCTAACTACGGTCTGTGGATTTGCGCAGAATAAGCGACGATAAGAGACAAGTTCGGGAAAGGCCTTAACACAGACTATCTCTTCTCATCATCTTCTCATAAAGGAAATGCTATTTAACTGCAGACTTCATCGTCGTAATAGCGGATAACTACAAGCGCAGCCGAAAATACTCTAAATTTGAAAGGGTCAGCGACAGGACCAACCCACACGAAAATAAAAACGGCGATTTTCGATTATACGGACTGGTCTGCCATCTAGCGGTAATGTGTACCAAAGTGCAACTTGTATAATCAAGTTCTGTAGCTACAGAAGATCATTTATTTCTGGATTGTTTCATGACATGGTGAAAATAATGTTCTAAATTCCATTACGACTTACAGTTTTTACTCTGTTAACGACCAACTCCCCTTAAGTCAGCACAAATTATAGCACTTATCGAAGTCAATAAGCTAAAACACTGCTTAATAAGAGAAACATTTTCGGGAAAAATCACAATCATATCAGTACAATTTATGATAAAACTTAGCAAAATTAATAAGCTAAAATTGCTTAATAAGGGAAATTAATTCTTAGGAAAATTTACAATTATATCATTATTCTATTTACAGCGATGCTGTCAATATTTGCCATGTTCGTGAAGTTTTAAATAAGTGGTCCGAAAAAAACTAACAACTTTGCTCCACCCCAGAAATCAGGCATTCAAAAAAGCCTGGAATGAGATTATTGCAGGTCAAATAGCTATTTGATTCTCATTTCCTCTTTCATATCTACCTGCAGCGATCTTTGAGGGATGTCCTTCCTTAAGGAGATTCAAGAATAACTTTGAAAGTTGTGTATAAAGTATAAATTAAAATTAAGGTGACATTTAACATTTAATTTTTTAAGGTGATATGTATTTATTTAGACTGACGCGTTTTTATTTTATTGGGTTATTTTACGACGCTGTATCAACATCTAGGTTATTTAGCGTCTGAATGATATGAAGGTGATAGTGCCGGTGAAATGAGTCCGGGGTCCAGCACCGAAAGTTACTCAGCATTCGCTCGTATTGGATTGAGGGAAAACCCCGGAAAAAACCTCAACCAGGTAACTTGCCCCGACCGGGATTCGAACCCGGGCCACCTGGTTTCGCAGCCAGACGCGCTGACCGTTACTCTACAGGTGTGGACCTGACGAGTTACTCCCTTGAGTTTAAACTGTAAATTATTTAAAAATAGCTTGTAAGAGGGTCTTAGACTAGAAATGTTTAGTTTAAATGTAGTTCTGTTTATAAGTGTGCATAAGGGTGTAATTATTTGACTTATTTGAGCTGTTGTATCAGTGAAGCGAGGTGAGTCAGTGAAGTTATGGTTTTACAATGCAGTGAATAGCTCCGATCAGTGATAATTTATAGTGTAAATGAAATGTGTTCTATAGTGTCAGTGAAATGTGTCCTAAAGTGTCACTGAAATGCGTCCTAGTGCCACTACAGCGAGTGAGATGAGAGTAAAGTGAAAGACTATTGAAACTTATGAAGGGCCTATACATATGTAGGTTGTATTACAAAATTAGGTTCACTTATTAATTAGGATATTTTATGTATTATTATTAATTGTAATTATTGTGTTAAAGTGTATTGTGTATTATTATTGTATTGTGTATATAATTGTATTGTGTATTGTAATTTTATTGTGTATTGTTTATAATGTCTATACCACTGCCACCGGGTGCTTGCCCATTTGCATTGTAAATAAATACATACATCTGACAAGGACATCGATCATATTTAAGTTCTCCAAGAGAAGGAATCTGGATCTTGCCTCCATGATCTACCTTCCTCCTCTGTTGGCACCTTGATGGACGGTAAATCTTTCCAAATCGCAATTGTATTGCGTCTGCACAATTTGTAATGTACAACAATGTATACGTGGAGGAATCGTGGATTCTTTTGGGCATCATGTCTTAAGCGGTGCCAGAAGTAAAGGTAGTATTCCTAGACATTCTACTATTAATATCATCAGTAGATCTTTAACCTCTTGTGACATTCCAACTCTTCTTGAACCATCTGGTATCGGTCGGATGGTAAACGACCTGAAGGCCTGACATGAATTCCTTGGTCAAAAGGTAAAAATCACTCATCTGGGATTTTACCTGTGTAAAAACATTAGCCATTTCTCATTTAAAACCTTCACTCAATTGTGCTGCATATGCTGCTGAATCCGCATTTCATTTTAAACGACGTAAATATGAACATTTAACATCAAACTACATCTTCGTCGCTTTTTCAGTTGAGACCTTTGTCCGTAGTGTAGAGACGCAAAAGATCTACTGACGAAAAAACTGGTAGGTCTAAATGTCTACTGTCCTGCACCAGCGATCTCCTAGATGTAATAATTTCCTTCGTCAATGCATTGGAATTGCGGTTCAGCAAGGGAATGCTACCTCAATTCTGGGATCATTTCCTAATTCCATTTCGATGGATGAGATCTTACTCATATAATTCCTTCCTCTTAGACAGTATTCTATTATTTATTCCTTTTATCAACAGTAATCTCACTAGAGGGTTTCATTTATCTAGGAAAAAATCAAAACTCGAGTGGGATTGTATATAAAGATTAGAAGAATTAAAGTATTCTAATACAATAAAATATTAATTGACCTACTGAAATTCTATTTCACTAATGTTAGCAACACCAAAACGTTTGAACAAGCCGCCATTTTTGTTGACTATGCTGTAAACAAACGATGATCGAAAAATGTGTTTTATAGTAGGCCTACCGTAAAGAATTTGGAGTTTGAAATGTTGGCAAACAGAGAAACAAATGCTAAGGTAGTGATACAAAAAAAAAAAAAAAAAAAACAAATGCTAGGGAAGCGATAAAATTGTGCGATATAAGAGTCACGATTGGTTGAAAGACTTCCTTTCGTACCGTTTTATTGGTAAAAAGTAGTATGGCGTAGTAAATGTATAACAGACATAAAAAATAAAAAAATATATCAGTACAATATTATGCAACTTACAACAATTAGTAAAATCAATAAGCTAAAACAATGTTTAATGAGGGAAACATTTTCATGAAAATTTATAACTACGCGAGTGCAACTATTATGAAACTTAGCGAACTCAACAAGCTAAAAAAAAATTGCTTAATAAAGGAAACATAATCAAAAAAAATCCCGATTTAAAATTTCCGGAAAAATGTCATCAATAATAGTAATCATTACAATTTGAGAATAAGTCCTGGACTGCTTGCATTAATGTAGCTAGACGGAAGACGGCAAAGACGAGGAACTGGAAAACATAATATGGTGTATCGTTGTGGTGAGGACGTTATTATTGGAGCCCATTTTACATATGAAATCACAGATTAGATTCCACATCCGGATGACTTTCATGAGAATAAATGTGTTATTTAGAATTTAATTTCCTTCCGGAAACTGCGGGAACCGAACCTGAAAGCCATAATTTATTTGGAACATGTTGTAGCAGGGATAGTTGGCCCAATTCCATATCATTGCAGCGCGTAAAGTCTTGTGTGTTCTCCCCTTGGCCTGCGTGTTCGTGGAGATGGCGATGGCAAGCTTCCCCTACCCTCCTTGTAAACTCCAAATTATCATATGGTCGTTGCTTTTTATGTGTCTGTACTCGACACAGCATATAATTCTAACCAAGTAGAAAAGAGAAAGTTCTGCTCTGCGAGAAAATATTTTATACAACTTAAGTAAACGGTTGTGTGTGTGTGTGTGTGGGGGTAGTTAACCGTACTGTCCAAGACCTTGAGTCCCTGTCATGGATGGATGTGGGGGGGAAGCAGATCAGGGTATGATTTGTAGGGGAAAGGAGATTTCCCTACACTGCAACATACATTCAACCCTCATATTATAACCCTCTTTACTATTACTATTATTATTGTTATTGTTATTATTATTATTACTATTATTATTATTATTACTATTATTATTATTTATATAATTTTTTATTACTTATTATTATTATTATTAGTATTTTTAGTTTGTTGTGTCTGTTTTATCTATTGCATTTTGATTTATATAATTTTTTTGAACTTAGAAATATTATTCTTATTGTATTTTACGTTCCATTTCGATCCGTTTCATTATTATTATTATTATTATTATTATTATTATTATTATTATTATTATTTTATTATTATTATTATTTTTATAATTATTGTTTAGTGTTTTCTGCTTTTATCTATTGCATTTCTGATTTAATTCATATTTGTGACCTTAGAAATATTATTCTCAGTGTATTTTACGTTCAATACTGCAATATTATTTTATTATTATTATTATTATTATCATTATTATTATTGTTTAGTGTTTTCTGCTTTTATCTATTGCATTTGTGATTTAATTCTTTTTTTTGTGACCTGTAGAAATATTATTCTCAGTGTATTTTACGTTCAATACTGCAATCCGTTTCATTATTATTATTATTATTATTATTATTATTATTATTATTATTATTGTTATTATTATTATTATTATTGTTTAGTGTTGTCTGCTTTTATCTATTGCATTGCTGATTCAAATAATTTTTATGAACTGTAGAAACCATTGCACGGAAATTAATAAATAAATATTACAATATTTTAAAATTGTAATACAGAATTACTAAATATAAATGAATTGTGTGCTTTTAATTTTGTAGCATTTTATAAATAAAACTGAAATATATATTTTAAATCCTTAAAATTACTCAACATGCGACGATACATTTATAACCTACCTCAGAGTATAGAGATAGTTTTAACTCGTCTTGCGAACTTCGCCAACAAAATCATCAAACACAGCCTTCTGAATGGTGTCGTAGTGGCGCATTATATCGCGTTTTCGTCTTCCTTTTATAATTTTCTGACATATAAGGCACTGAGAATGTTCTCCAGCTGCTACAAAAAATAAACAGCTTTCCCGTAACATATGAAAGGAACATGGTTGGTGATCACGTTTCTTTCGTTTCCCTACGTCCATTATGCACTACAGGTAATTACAACTCAAGAGACAAGAGAATACTGAAGAATTCTGAACAGTTAACTAGAGCACCCCACTCCTCCACCGCAACGCTACCACCCCTACTCTGCGCTCACGAGTTATATCTTCGACTCTCTTCCTTCAGCTTCAATGAGCTCCGTTTGGACAGGGTTGGTATGGAGCTAGAAACCTGTCTTAATCATATCCGCGATATCTCAGGACTGAAAAAGGATCCAAATTGGTCTAAATATAGAAATATTTTCTTCCACCCCCTCTGAACAAAAGACACACATTACGTTAAAATAACATTTTATTTATTGGTGGGATGAAAACATAATAATTTATTTATTTAATCTGACAGGATTAAGGCCATAAGGCCTTCTCTTCCATCCTACCAGAAGCACATATAAATACAAAAAATAAATACGAACACTGATGAAAATAATACAAATTAAGTTAAAGCCCTATAGAGGGTCAACAGAGTCAAAAGAACACTAATATGAAGAAAAAAGAAAGAAAACAGAGATAGCAATGATGATAGTGATAACTGATAATAATAATAATAATAATAATAATAATAATAATAATAAATTACATATTAATTGTCAATTTTAGAACAGCATAGCTACAATATTTACTATATGTCATGGATTAAGGCGAAGTTACGCAACCTGACAGGTGTTCAACAAGCAATTCCACGAACTAGAATGTGACTTTTTCATTTAAATTTAAATTTTGATATAGTCCGACAGTCTCTGACATGGTCAGGGAGAGAATTCCAAAGGCTTGGAATAAATATGCTGAAAGATGATGAGTAGAAGGATGTTCTGTGCAGAGGAACAGAGAGAAGGTACATGTTTCGGGTTCGAGGTAGTGAAAGGTAAACAAAACGAGATGCTAGGTAAGAGGGTGTGGAGGTGTGGATGATTTTAAATAGTAATAAGAAGGAGTTGAAGAATATTCTTTCTTTAAGTGGACTCCAAGACAATTCTAGTGACGGTGTTATATGATCGAATTTTCTAATGTTACAAACGAAACGAACGCAGATATTGTGAACACGCTGTAGTCTATGGGCAAGATCAGTATTTAGATTCGTGAATAGAGAATAGCAATAATCGAAGTGGGGCATCACTAAAGTTTGGGTCAGGTTCTTTTTAAGGCTGAGAGGTAAAACGTTGGTTAGGTGTCTGAGGGAATGAATTATGGAAAAAGTTTTCTTACATATGTAGATCACTTGACTTTGAAAATGTAAATTTGAATCTAAATATACCCCTAAATTTTTTACTGTCTTGCTATATGTAATTGTAGCATTATTTATTTTTTGTATTTGATACAGTGGCTAGATCTATTTTGTTTAATGGTCGTTGGTGGTCCATTATTATAGGTTGTGATTTGTCTGGATTTAATCTGAGTCCAAATTTTTGCGCCCATTGAGATACAGATGCTAGATCTTCACATCAGGCATCTATAAAAATTTCTCCAACAGTATTTGTTCAAGAACAACGCCTTTCTTACCCCACTTCACAACGCCCCCACAGTGTTTATATGAAGCGTAGGCTACGTAAATTTGAAAATCTCGACATCCAGGGTGGACGGAGGCATCGAGAGCTTGCTGTCGAGCGCTGTGAAAGAAAACCGCGAAGAAGATAACACGCCGTTGACATATCATCTCTCACAAGCTCTCTTCTTTTGATTAGACCGTTCTGGGCTCAGAAGGGACGGGAGCAAAAACAACCACAATCTACACTTCATCGCTGTGGGGATGGCACTGTGCCAACTAGCAAGCTGAATCACGTGCTCCAACTAAGTTTTGTCCCAAGTGCTTATTTTTACGTTGCTTTACCAAAAAAAGAGCCGGACTTACTGTATAAGAAGATGGTCAACCGTCTGTGTGTGTCCCGTGCATAGTGTGTGAACTGCGGCACAAAAATCTAAACTTCGAGGAAAGTGCCTATAAGCAATGATGTGAAAGTTCTACGTAAATTTTCACTTTGTGTACAGTACATGAATACTGTTAGAATGACATGGGATATTCACTGTCACTTTTTGGCATGATAACCTAAAACCTGCACATGTTTTCGACGAAGGGGGAAAGTATTAGTGCATATTTCTGACGAACTACGTACGTCATTCTCCTCACTAAATGTGTGGGTTGAAACTTGAAACTGAACAAGGATAATAAGGGAAGACTAGGCGAGAAAGGAGAAGGCAAGGAGAACAAGGATAAGACAAGAAGAGCAATGAGAAGACAAGCAGAGCAAGGGGAACGCAAAGACAATAAGGCGAAGATAAGCACAACAAGAGGAATAAAATAACATGATAAATGTAAGGATTACAAGAGGAATAAAAGAGAACAGGGGCAAGAAAGGAAGAACGGATGAAGACAAGGAGAACAGGGGGAAAGCAAAGAGAAAAAGAGGGAGAGAAGGAGAATAAAGGGAAGACAAAGAGAATAAAGGGAAGATAAAGAGAGAAAATGAGAAAGACAAAGAAAAGAGGGGGAAGACAAAGAGAACAAGGGGAAAACAAGGAGAACAAGGGGAAGGCAAAGAGAATAAAGGGAAGACCAAAGAGAATAAAGGGAAAGACAAAGAGAAGAAGGGGAAGACAAGGAGAACAAGGGGAAGGCAAAGAGAAGAGGAAAACAAAGAGAACAAGAGGAAGACGAAGAGAAGAAGGGGTAGACAAGGAGAATAAGGGAAAGACAAGGAGAACAAGGGGAAGAGAAAGAGAAGAAGGGGAAGACAAGGAGAATAAGGGATAGACAAGGAGAACAAGGGAAAGAGAAAGAGAACAAGGGGGAGACAAGGAGAATAAGGGAAAGACAAGGAGAACAAGGGAAAGAGAAAGAGAACAAGGGGGAGACAAGGAGAATAAGGGAAAGACAAGGAGAACAAGGGAAAGAGAAAGAGAACAAGGGGGAGACAAGGAGAATAAGGGAAAGACAAGGAGAACAGGGGGAAGAGATAGAGGACAAGGGGAAGACAAGGAGAATAAGGGAAAGACAAGGAGAACAAGGGGAAGAGGAAGAGAACAAGGGGGAGACAAGGAGAATAAGGGAAAGGCAAGGAGAACAGGGGGAAGAGATAGAGGACAAGGGGAAGACAAGGAGAATAAGGGAAAGACAAGGAGAACAAGGGAAGAGAAAGAGAAGGGGAAGACAAGGAGAATAAGGGAAAGACAAGGAGAACAAGGGGAAGAGAAAGAGAACAAGGGGAAGACAAGGAGAATAAGGGAAATACAAGGAGAACAAGGGGAAGAGAAAGAGAACAAGGGGAAGACAAGGAGAAAAAGGGATAGACAAGGAGAACAGGGGGAAGAGATAGAGGACAAGGGGAAGACAAGGAGAATAAAGGAAAGACAAGGAGAAAAAGGGGAAGAGAAAGAGAAGAAGGGGAAGACAAGGAGAATAAGGGATAGACAAGGCGAACAGGGGGAAGAGATAGAGGACAAGGGGAGACAAGGAGAATAAGGGAAAGGCAAGGAGAACAGGGGGAAGAGATAGAGGACAAGGGGAAGACAAGGAGAATAAGGGAAAGACAAGGAGAACAAGGGGAAGAGAAAGAGAACAAGGGGGAGACAAGGAGAATAAGGGAAAGGCAAGGAGAACAGGGGGAAGAGAAAGAGAACAAGGGGAAGACAAGGAGAATAAGGGAAAGGCAAGAAGAACAGGGGGAAGAGAAAGAGAACAAGGGGAAGACAAGGAGAATAAGGGAAAGACAAGGAGAACAAGGGGAAGAGAAAGAGAACAAGGGGGAGACAAGGAGAATAAGGGAAAGGCAAGGAGAACAGGGGGAAGAGAAAGAGAATAAGGGGAAGACAAGGAGAATAAGGGAAAGGCAAGGAGAACAGGGGGAAGAGAAAGAGAACAAGGGGGAGACAAGGAGAACAAGGGATAGACAAGGAGAACAGGGGAAGAGATAGAGGACAAGGGGAAGACAAGGAGAATAAAGGGAAAGACAAGGAGAACAAGGGGAAGAGAAAGAGAACAAGGGGAAGACAAGGAGAATAAGGGAAAGACAAGGAGAACAAGGGGAAGAGAAAGAGAACAAGGGGAAGACAAGGAGAAAAGGGATAGACAAGGAGAACAGGGGGAAGAGATAGAGGACAAGGGGAAGACAAGGAGAATAAAGGAAAGACAAGGAGAAGAAGGAAGAGAAAGAGAATAAGGGGAAGACAAGGAGAATAAGGGAAAGGCAAGGAGAACAAGTGGAAGAGTAAGAGAACAAGGGGAAGACAAGGAGAATAAGGGAAAGGAAAGGAGAACAAGGGGAAGAGAAAGAGAACAAGGGGACACAAGGAGAATGAGGAAAGGCATGGAGAACAGGGGAAGAGAAAGAGAACAAGGGGGAGACAAGGAGAATAAGGGAAAGGCAAGGAGAACAAGGGGAAGAGAAAGAGAACAAGGGGAGACAAGGAGAATAAGGGAAAGGCAAGGAGAACAGGGGGAAGAGAAAGAGAACAAGGGAGAGACAAGGAGAATAAGGGAAAGGCAAGGAGAACATGGGGAAGAGAAAGAGAACAAGGGGGAGACAAGGAGAATAAGGTAAAGGCAAGGAGAACAAGGGGAAGAGAAAGAGAACAAGGGGAGACAAGGAGAATAAGGGAAAGGCAAGGAGAACAGGGGGAAGAGAAAGAGAACAAGGGGAGACAAGGAGAACAAGGGGGAGACAAGGAGAACAAGGGATAGACAAGGAGAACAGGGGGAAGAGATAGAGGAAAAGGGGAAGACAAGGAGAACAAGGGGAAGAGAAAGAGAACAAGGGGAAGACAAGGAGAAAAGGGATAGACAAGGAGAACAGGGGGAAGAGATAGAGGACAAGGGGAGACAAGGAGAATAAGGGAAAGACAAGGAGAAGAAGGGGAAGAGAAAGAGAACAAGGGGAAGACAAGGAGAATAAGGGAAAGGCAAGGAGAACAAGGGGAAGAGAAAGAGAACAAGGGGAAGATAAAGAGAACAAGGGGAAGAGAGAGAATAAGGGGAAACAATGAGAAGAAGGGGAAGACAATGAGAACAAGGAGGAGACAAGGAGAACAAGGGAAAGACAAAGAGAAGGGGATACCAAAGAGAACAAGGGGAAGACGAAGAGAACAAGGGGAAGATAAAGATCACAAGGGAAAGACAGTGAGAACAAGGGGAAGATAAAGAGAAGAGTAAAACAAAGAGAACAAGGGGAAGACTAAGAGAACAAGGGAAGGGGAAGACAAAGAGAATAACGGAAATAAAAGGAGAGGACGGAAAATACGGATAAGACAAGGGAAAGACATGGAGGACAAGGGGAATACAAAACAAGATCACCGCAGTCAATTTTCAAATACTGCAGATGACAGATGAACTGAGATGAAGGTGGAGAGTATTGGTGGAATGCTAGAGGGAAATGGTGCACCCCGAGAAAACCTCTGCAACGTTTCTTTCGTTCACTACAAATTCCATCACGCCCTGGCCCTCGTGTGGCTGTACGGGGCATGCTTTCAAACTGTTGCGTGTGCAAAAATTACACTACCTGATTTTACCTAAAAAGTAGGTATTCTGCTGGAAACAGATCACATAAGCAAAACTGGCCATGTTAATTAATCCTAAGCTGTAAAATATTACGATTTATGACGAAATCCCGTCGTATCAGCAATGCATCATCAATGTCTATTGACAGGAAAGGATCAGAATGCAGTTGTGGACCATGCGGTAACACAAGCACATAATTTCCCCAGCGTGACATGTGATGACGTCAGTATATCTGCGAAGTATTTATGGAACTACACAACTGATTAAGGGATCAATGGAACAAATCTACGAACCGCGGCCCGTTCCCCCACCCAACATATCATCAATTCCATATAACAATCTCGTAACTACCGCGCGGTAAGGGAACCAGTCTTCCGTAGCTCAAGCGGTAGAAATCAAGTGGGTCCACGTCGAGGGGAAGTAGAGATTCATCTGCCCTACAGGACTGAATGTGTCTCTTGTTTTGATTCAGCTACGCGATGCCTTAAAGCAGGGGTCGTCAACTCAGGTGCTCTTTCGAGGAGGTAAGCGAGCCATGTGCACGATTCCAAAGATATTGGAGGGACAGGAGGAGACACTCGTCATGCTATAACTTGAAGCCGGTTTCAAGGAGTGACATAGCAATATTATAGATTTATAGTGCACATACTGCCAAGCAGGCTGCATAAATTGGCGTACTTGAGAGTCTGAATGATCATTCGCTTGATTTCTACCCTTTTACAATTGACTTTAAAAGTCTTGTATTTGCAGTACTGCCCGTGTCTCACTTCCTGAGCTGTTTCTTTGCGGGGCGAGACGCAGAGGGGGTGAGTGGGCGGTCCTGGGTACCGCATGTGCCTACTACCCTACGTTCAACACATCGGCCTTTTCAGGGTTCCTTTCATCAGCTATGGAGCAAGATCAGCCATGGACAAGCGAATGTATAGGCTGTCCCCTCACAAAACAAATTATGTCCTTCTCATCAATTCCTGTAACTAAACACTAATACCAGTGGTATACTACAGTCTCTACTTGAGATTATCGAACTAATCGCGATTACGGTTATCACGTGTACACATCCGTAAACTCTTTCCTCTATGGCAGTGTTCCTCAAACTTTTTTCCACCGCGAAACCCCTTTTAATCTAAAGTGTAACTGCGGAATCCTTGTAATATTTTATTAGTATTTAATAGTTAACAGACAAGTGAGAGCTAGTATCTCAATAATTCTGTTCAGTGGGACGAATGTATTTGCTTTTTAAGCCTGCAATCTGGTTTTATGGCGGAACGTTGTAGTCTCATTTATGCTATACTTCTGCATTTTGTCTTTTCGGTATTTTGTTTCAGTGGACACTTACGCAGAGAATCCAGTGATGAAAGTGATAAGTATTATCGGTATTTTCCGTTCTAGATGTTTATTAGGCCTAAACATATTGTTATTACGCATATTATTGTAATATTATTATTATTATTATTATTATTATTACTCATATTCTTGGATTATTATTATTATTGTATTATTATTATTATTATTATTATTATTATTATTAGTATCATCATTATATCGGTTGTTTCATGTTATTATTGATTCATATTTTGGTAACATTTATATATTTTATAGTATCCACTAAGTATAAAATAGCCACCGGTGCAGCCCAATCGGCTAAGGCGCTTGCCTAACGATCCAGAGTTGCGCTCGGGCGCGGGTTCGATTGCCTCTTGGGCTGATTACCTGGTTAGATTTTTTCCCGAGGTTTTCTCCAACCGTAAGGCGAATGTCATGTAATCTTTGGCGAATCCCCGACCTCATCTCGCCAAATACCATTTCGCTATCATCAATCCCATCGATGCAAAATAACCTAGTAGTTGATACAATGTCGTTAAATAACCAAGTAAAAAAAAGTATAAAATAAAATTTAAAATCATACAGGGCTTACGAAACCACGGAACATACTTTGAGAAATGCTGCTCTATGGAAATTCAGCAATTGTCCAGACTGAACGAAGATTGGCCTAGTGTGTACTTACGTCGCCATCGCCATCAGAAATAATAGCGATAGTGGTAACCACGCTTAGAGTATCAGTATTATAAACAGTAAAGACCCCTGCAATAGCATAGGATAATGTTTTCAGCACATGTAATATGCTGAAGTGCCACACGCTGCAACTGACGTGCCGGTCCGAGCAGACCTAAGAGGCGTGGTTATAAGCACTAGGGAGCTCTCAGTTCAGGACGTGAGACACGGGCTTTCGTGTAAAATACGGAACGGGCTCGGGTGATAATTATAAGCTAATCTCGAGTTTCTGGTCGGGCTCGGGTGATAATTATAAGCTAATCTCGAGTTTCTGGTCGGGCTCGTGTGATAATTATAAGCTAATCTCGAGCTTCTGGTCGGGCTCGGGTGAAAATTATAAGCTAATCTCGAGTTTCTAGTCGGGCTCGGGTGATAATTATAAGCTAATATCGAGTTTCTGGTCGGGCTCGTGTGATAATTATAAGCTAATCTCGAGTTTCTGGTCGGGCTCTGTGATAATTATAAGCTAATCTCGAGTTTCTGGTCGGGCTCGTGTGATAATTATAAGCTAATCTCGAGTTTCTGGTGTGATAATTATAAGCTAATCTCGAGTTTCTGGTCGGGCTCTAATCTCGAGTTTCTGATAATTATAAGCTAATCTCGAGTTTCTGGTCGGGCCCGTGTGATAATTATAAGCTAATCTCGAGTTTCTGGTCGGGCTCGTGTGATAATTATAAGCTAATCTCGAGTTTCTGGTCGGGCTCGGGTGATAATTATAAGCTAATCTCGAGTTTCTCGGGGTGATAATTATAAGTCGGGCTCGGGCTGTGATAATTATAAGCTAATCTCGAGTTTCTGGTCGGGATCGGGTGATAATTATAAGCTAAAGTTTCTCGTGATAATTATAAGCTAATCGGAGTTTCTGGTCGGGCTCGGGTGATAATTATAAGCTAATCTCGAGTTTCTGGTCGGGCTCGGGTGATAATTATAAGCTAATTTCGAGTTTCTGGTCGGGCTCGGGTGATAATTATAAGCTAAAGTTTTTGGTCGGGCTCGGGTGATAATTATAAGTTTCTGAGTTTCTGGGGCTCGGTGATAATTATAAGCTAATCTCGAGTTTCTGGTCGGGCTCGGGTGATAATTATAAGCTAATCTCGGAGTTTCTGGTCGGGCTCGGGTGATAATTATAAGCTAATCTCGAGTTTCTGGTCGGGCTCGGTGATAATTATAAGCTAATCTCGAGTTTCTGGTCGGGCTCGGGTGATAATTATTAATAGTTTCTGGTCGGGCTGGGTGATAAATAAGCTAATCTCGAGTTTCTGGTCGGGCTCGGGTGATAATTATAAGCTAATCTCGAGTTTCTGGTCGGGCTCGGGTGATAATTATAAGCTAATCTCGAGTTTCTGGTCGAGTTTCTGGGCTCGTGTGATAATTATAAGCTAATCTCGAGTTTGGTGCTCGGGTAATTATAAGCTAATCTCGAGTTTCTGGTCGGGCTGGGTGATAATTATAAGCTAATCTCGAGTTTCTGGTCGGGCTCGGGTGATAATTATAAGCTAATCTGGAGTTTCTGGTCGGGAGTTTCTGGTCGGGCTGGGTGATAATTATAAGCTAATCTCGAGTTTCTGGTCGGGCTCAGGTGATAATTATAAGCTAATCTCGAGTTTCTGGTCAGGCTCTGTGATAATTATAAGCTAATCTCGAGTTTCTGGTCGGGCTCGGGTGATAATTATAAGCTAATCTCGAGTTTCTGGTCGGGCTCGGGTGATAATTATAAGCTAATCTCGAGTTTCTGGTCGGGCTCGGGTGATAATTATAAGCTAATCTCGAGTTTCTGGTCGGGCTCGGTGATAATTATAAGCTAATCTCGAGTTTCTGGTCGGGTGATAATTATAAGCTAATCTCGAGTTTCTGGTCGGGCTCGGTGATAATTATAAGCTAATCTCGAGTTTCTGGTCGGGCTCGGGCTGTGATAATTATAAGCTAATCTCGAGTTTCTGGTCGGGCTCGGGTGATAATTATAAGCTAATCTCGAGTTTCTGGTCGGGCTCGTGTGATAATTATAAGCTAATCTCGAGTTTCTGGTCGGGCTCGTGTGATAATTATAAGCTAATCTCGAGTTTCTGGTCGGGCTCGTGTGATAATTATAAGCTAATCTCGAGTTTCTGGTCGGGCTCGTGTGATAATTATAAGCTAATCTCGAGTTTCTGGTCGGGCTCGGGTGATAATTATAAGCTAATCTCGAGTTTCTGGTCGGGCTCGTGTGATAATTATAAGCTAATCTCGAGTTTCTGGTCGGGCTCGGTGATAATTATAAGCTAATCTCGAGTTTCTGGTCGGGCTCGTGTGATAATTATAAGCTAATCTCGAGTTTCTGGTCGGGCTCGGTGATAATTATTAATCTCGAGTTTCTGGTCGGGCTCGTGTGATAATTATAAGCTAATCTCGAGAGTTTCTGGTCGGGCTCGGGTGTGATAATTATAAGCTAATCTCGAGTTTCTGGAGGTGATAATTATAAGCTAATCTCGAGTTTCTGGTCGGGCTCGTGTGATAATTATAAGCTAATCTCGAGTTTCTGGTCGGGCTCAGGTGATAATTATAAGCTAATCTCGAGTTTCTGGTCGGGCTCGTGTGATAATTATAAGCTAATCTCGAGTTTCTGGTCGGGCTCGTGTGATAATTATAAGCTAATCTCGAGTTTCTGGTCGGGCTCGTGTGATAATTATAAGCTAATCTCGAGTTTCTGGTCGGGCTCGGGTGATAATTATAAGCTAATCTCGAGTTTCTGGTCGGGCTCGGTGATAATTATAAGCTAATCTCGAGTTTCTGGTCGGGCTCGTGATAATTATAAGCTAATCTCGAGTTTCTGGTCGGGCTCGGGTGATAATTATAAGCTAATCTCGAGTTTCTGGTCGGGCTCGGGTGATAATTATAAGCTAATCTCGTGTGATAATTATAAGTTTCTGGTCGGGCTCGGGTGATAATTATAAGCTAATCTCGAGTTTCTGGTCGGGCTCGCTAATCTCGAGTTTCTGGTCGGGCTCAGGTGATAATTATAAGCTAATCTCGAGTTTCTGGTCGGGGTGATAATTATAAGCTAATCTCGAGTTTCTGGTCGGGCTCGTGTGATAATTATAAGCTAATCTCGAGTTTCTGGTCGGGCTCGGTGATAATTATAAAGTTTCTGGTCGGGCTCGGTGATAAATCTCGAGTTTCTGGTCGGGCTCGGGTGATAATTATAAGCTAATCTCGAGTTTCTGGTCGGGCTCGTGTGATAATTATAAGCTAATCTCGAGTTTCTGGTCGGGCTCGGGTGATAATTATAAGCTAATCTCGAGTTTCTGGTCGGGCTCGGGTGATAATTATAAGCTAATCTCGATGTATAAGCTAATCTCGAGTTTCTGGTCGGGCTCGGGTGATAATTATAAGCTAATCTCGAGTTTCTGGTCGGGCTCGGGTGATAATTATAAGCTAATCTCGAGTTTCTGGTCGGGCTCGGTGATAATTATAAGCTAATCGGGTGATAATTATAAGCTAATCTCGAGTTTCTGGTCGGGCTCGGGTGATAATTATAAGCTAATCTCGAGTTTCTGGTCGGGCTCGGGTGATAATTATAAGCTAATCTCGAGTTTCTGGTCGGGCTCGGGTGATAATTATAAGCTAATCTCGAGTTTCTGGTCGGGCTCGTGTGATAATTATAAGCTAATCTCGAGTTTCTGGTCGGGCTCGTGTGATAATTATAAGCTAATCTCGAGTTTCTGGTCGGGCTCGTGTGATAATTATAAGCTAATGGGTGATAATTATAAGCTAATCTCGAGTTTCTGGTCGGGCTCGGTGATAATTATAAGCTAATTTCTTGTTTCTGGTTTCTGAGTCGGGCTCGGGTGATAATTATAAGCTGGTCGGGCTCGGGTGATAATTATAAGCTAATCTCGAGTTTTGGTCGGGCTCGGGTGATAATTATAAGCTAATCTCGAGTTTCTGGTCGGGCTCGGTGATAATTATAAGCTAATCTCGAGTTTCTGGTCGGGCTCAGGTGATAATTATAAGCTAATCTCGAGTTTCTGGTCGGGCTTGGGTGATAATTATAAGTCGGGCTCGGTGATAATTATAAGCTAATCTCGAGTTTCTGGTCGGGCTCGGGTGATAATTATAAGCTAATCTCGAGTTTCTGGTCGGGCTCGGGTGATAATTATAAGCTAATCTCGAGTTTCTGGTCGGGCTCGGGTGATAATTATAAGCTAATCTCGAGTTTCTGGTCGGGCTCGGGTGATAATTATAAGCTAATCTCGAGTTTCTGGTCGGGCTCGTGTGATAATTATAAGCAGGTGATAATTATAATCTCGAGTTTCTGGTCGGGCTCGGGTGATAATTATCTAATCTCGAGTTTCTGGTCGGGTCGGGTGGGTTTCTGGTCAGGCTCGTGTGATAAATTAATATCGAAGGTGATAATTATAATCTCGAGTTTCTGGTCGGGCTCGGGTGATAATTATAAGCTAATCTCGAGTTTTGGTCGGGCTCGGTGATAATTATAAGCTAATCTCGAGTTTCTGGTCGGGCTCGGGTGATAATTATAAGCTAATCTCGAGTTTCTGGTCGGGCTCGGTGATAATTATAAGCTAATCTCGAGTTTCTGGTCGGGCTCGGGTGATAATTATAAGCTAATCTCGAGTTTCTGGTCGGGCTCGGGTGATAATTATAAGCTAATCTCGAGTTTCTGGTCGGGCTCGGTGATAATTATAAGCTAATCTCGAGTTTCTGGTCGGGCTCAGGTGATAATTATAAGCTAATCTCGAGTTTCTGGTCGGGCTCGGGTGATAATTATAAGCTAATCTCGAAATAATTATAAGCTAATCTCGAGTTTCTGGTCGGGCTCGGGTGATAATTATAAGCTAATCTCGAGTTTCTGGTCGGGCTCGTGTGATAATTATAAGCTAATCTCGAGTTTCTGGTCGGGCTCAGGTGATAATTATAAGCTAATTTCTAGTTTCTGGTCGGGCTCGGGTGATAATTATATAAGCTAATCTCGAGTTTTGGTCGGGCTCGGTGATAATTATAAGCTAATCTCGAGTTTCTGGTCGGGCTCGGGTGATAATTATAAGCTAATCTAAGCTCGAATCTCGAGTTTCTGGTCGGGCTCGTGTGATAATTATAAGCTAATCTCGAGTTTCTGGTCGGGCTCAGGTGATAATTATAAGCTAATCTCGAGTTTCTGGTCGGGCTGGGTGATAATTATAAGCTAATCTCGAGTTTCTGGTCGGGCTCGGGTGATAATTATAAGCTAATCTCGAGTTTCGGGTCGGGCTGGTCTAATCTCGGCTCGGGTGATAATTATAAGCTAATCTCGAGTTTCTGGTCGGGCTCGGGTGATAATTATAAGCTAATCTCGAGTTTCTGGTCGGGCTCGGGGTGATAATTATAAGCTAATCTCTGGTCGGGCTCGAGGTGATAATTATAAGCTAATCTCGAGTTTCTGGTCGGGCTCAGGTGATAATTATAAGCTAATCTCGAGTTTCTGGTCGGGCTCGGGTGATAATTATAAGCTAATTTCGAGTTTCTGGTCGGGCTCTGGTCGGGTGATAATTATAAGCTAATCTCGAGTTTCTGGTCGGGCTCGGGTGATAATTATAAGCTAATTTCTAGTTTCTGGTCGGGCTCGGGTGATAATTATAAGCTAATCTCGAGTTTCTGGTCGGGCTCGGGTGATAATTATAAGCTAATCTCGAGTTTCTGGTCGGGCTCGGGTGATAATTATAAGCTAATCTCGAGTTTCTGGTCGGGCTCGGGTGATAATTATAAGCTAATCTCGAGTTTCTGGTCGGGCTCGGGTGATAATTATAAGCTAATCTCGAGTTTCTGGTCGGGCTCGGGTGATAATTATAAGCTAATCTCGAGTTTCTGGTCGGGCTCGGGTGATAATTATAAGCTAAGTTTCTGGTCGGGCTCGGTGATAATTATAAGCTAATCTCGAGTTTCTGGTCGGGCTCTCGATAATATAAGCTAATCTCGAGTTTCTGGTCGGGCTCGTGTGATAATTATAAGCAACTCGAGTTTCGGGTCGGGTGATAATTATAAGCTAATCTAATTTCTGGTCGGGCTCGGGTGATAATTATAAGCTAATCTATAAGCTAATCTCGAGTTTCTGGTCGGGCTCAGGTGATAATTATAAGCTAATCTCGAGTTTCTGGTCGCTAAACTCGGCTCTGGTCGGGTGATAATTATAAGCTAATCTCGAGTTTCTGGTCGGGCTCGGGTGATAATTATAAGCTAATCTCAGATAATTTCTAATTTCTGGTCGATAATTATAAGCAGTTTTCTGGTCGGGCTCGGGTGATAATTATAAGCTAAATCTAAGTTTCGAGTTTGGTCGGGCTCTAGTTTCTGGTCGGGCTCGGGTGATAATTATAAGCTAATCTCGAGTTTCAGGTCGGGCTCGGGTGATAATTATAAGGTAATCTCGAGTTTCGGGTCGGGCTCGTGTGATAATTATAAGCTAATGTCGAATTTCGGGTCGGTCCTAAGAATATCGGCCCATGCAGACCTCTAACAAGAGGAAGTAGCTCGTTCGACTGAGGCGCTTGCTTGCCGATCCGAAGATGCGCTCGGGGGTGGGCTCTATTTCCCCTTGGGCTGATAATCTAGTTGGGATTTTGCCGAGGTTTTTCCCAACTGTAAGGTGAATGTCAGGTAATCTATGACGAGTCCTCGGCCTCATCTCGCTATCACCAATCACATCGATGCTAAATAACCTAGTATTTGATACAGCGTCGTTAAATAACCAACTAAAAAAAAAAACAAGAGGACGAGAACTGTGACAAGGTTAGAGTGGGTTGGATGAGGGGAGACTGAGGACTGTGACCGAGTTAGAGTTGGATGAGGGGATAGCTAAATGAGATAGTATATGTAGCTAATACTGCATTGTCATTTTTTAAATATATTTTTTACCTACTGTAGAAATATGTTCATATTCTATACATCTTTATATTTTAAACATCATGCTTTTTAAGCAATAATTTCATTGAATAATACTTTGGTCCACACCACCCGTGGAGTAACGGTTAGCGCGTCTGGTCGCGAAACCAAGTGGCCCGGGTTCGAATCCCGGTCGGGATAATAATAATAATAATAATAATAATAATAATAATAATAATAATAATAAATCTTTATTTATACTGGCAGAGTTAAGGCCATAGGGCCTTCTCTTACACTCTACCAGGTCACAAAGTATACAAGCAGTTAAAATTTAACAAAAAGTTAAAGAACAGAATACTAACATATTACAAAAAAATAATAATAATACGTAATAAAATCGACACTAAACAACATTTAACAGGTAAGTTTCCTGGTTGAGGTTTTTTCCGGGGTTTTCCCTCAACCCAGTATGAGCTAAGGCTGGGTACCTTTCGGTGCTGGACCTCGGACTCATTTCACCGGCATTATCACCTTCATCTCATTCAGACGCTAAATAACCTAAGATGTTGATACAGCGTCGTAAATTACCTACTAAAACATGTGCCCATATCGTATAGATTCTGCTGGTAAATTTATCTGAATTACAGTATATAAAGGAACTTTAATAGGGCTATTAATGCACTTTAAGGGCATAACACAAACTATTATCTAAGTTATTAACTGAATTATTAAAACATAGTTTTCACCTCATACAACATCTAATATAGTGTCTCATTTTTTAATGTTGTTAAAACAAAGAAAGAAGATTATCCCTGTAAATAAATCAATAGGCTAATACATAAATAAGTAAATAATTATAGAATACGCGGCGCCATAGCCCTTAAAGGGCTCAGACCTACAAGCCGGTTGCTGGCCTCACGTTCATATGCCCAAGCAGAGGTGGACGAACATCCAAACAGAATGGAGGTATCGTGTGGTTAGCACGATGATCCCCCCCTCTCAGAAATAACTATATGTACATATAAATTCCATTTTGCGAAAAACTTAAGTTTTCCCAACTAATGAATTTCTGTCTCAAAATGTTTTGCGTATGTCACCTATAATAATAATAATAATAAATAATAATAATAATAATAATAATAATAATAATAATAATAATAATTCCGTGGCGCTACAGCCCGTGAAAACCGACCAGTCGGCTGGTGGCCTCACGCCCACATGCCGAAGCAGAGGTGGACGATCATCCAACCAGAATGGAGGTATCGTGTGGTTAGCACGATGATCCCCCCAGCCATTATAGCTGGTATTCGCAACCGGATTTCGCTTCCTATCGTAGCTCCCCAAGTGCATCACGGTCTCAAACATTGGCCAAAATTTCATGAGAAAATTTCTTCCCCCATGAGGACTCGAACCAGCGCGCATTCCGTAACGCGAGTCCTAGGCAGGATGCCTTAGACCGCGACGCCACGGCGCGATATGTCAGCTATACTCCAATAAAATTAATATACCACTAATCACCCTGTAAGAAATATGTAATCAATCAATGATAAACTGTGGTAAGAAATTGGGTAGCATTTCTGACATTGACTTAGAGTGAACAGAAATTATGGCTTTAACTGCGAGACCGATAAAATAATGGAATACCCTGCGTCAAGAAATTGGTTCATATTACGCAGAATTTCAATTCCGTAGTCTGCAGTAGATTAATTAGAAATATAAATGGGAGGGATACCGCAGCGAGACGCGCTACAGACTAAATAAAATTCTTCCTCAGAATTCATTAGAATTTATCCCCATGGAACTAATTACACAGATTTTGACCGCAGGAGGAATATTTTCCCTGACATACAGACACATTATAAAAACACACTAATAATTTAAAAGTGCTAACAGTAGGAAGAAGTACGTGAGAGTGCAATTTGTTACATGGCTCGCTGAGCATATTCAGGCTGCATAATTCTTGTCCCGAAAACTGCTTTTGTGGTTGGCGCTAGTATATGCAGATGCTCTCTGCAAAAACTAGACAAGCTGTTCGTGTAGCATATTCATAAACGAGAAGTAACAATTTCAAAAATGCATAATTTGTAACAACGGCAGAGTAATTAAACTCGTATCTCCGTGCGTTAATGTTCACCTTATGGAGAACTCCACAGAATAAAGAAATAAATTCCCGGTATTAAAGGGAGACATGCCGCTTCGCTGCGACGGTGGCGTTCCTGGCCACAAACATGGCGGAACCGGTTCAATTTCCGGTACAGACAAAGAGATTTATTTCCCTTTCTTAGGTACTACGTGTGCGTCCTCTGTGTCAAGGGTTATGTTACCTAAACCATGCTGATCACATCAACAAAAGCTTCGTTATCAGTGTAGCATTGATTCGTAATTGTGACTATAGACTTATCATAAAAGTTAGATTATACATATACAGGACATACATTTTATTTTTCCACGCTCGCACGTGTAGCTACAGCTGCGCTGTGCACTGCCGCTTCCGCTCCACATCCGCGAGCGTGGAAAGATAAAATGTATACACTATATACAAAGTGTTTCAGAATTCAACCGAAAAAAATTAAGGGGTTCTAGAGGGTTCTAGGTAACTATTTTTTGAGATAGGGAACTAAGGGTCTGTGGGTTCAAACTTGCACGCAGTGGCGTGAAATATTTTTTTGTACCAGTACGCCACTGATTGAACCTGCACGTGGCATAGCGATATATTTGGAAATGTGCCGGATACAATACTGCTATGTCTTTGTGGTACAACATTATAGATGGTTTCTGTCAGAGGATGACGTCGAAAATTCAAACTTCAGCTAGTCTTTTTCTTTTAACTAAAGGTATGTAACTTTAAATTAGTGTTTTAACATTATTGAACAGTAAGCTCTAGTTATTTTGTAATGCACATAATAATGACAATAATTATTCAGAAGAAGGAATAAGGGCCAAACAAACAGTGCAGTGGCGTGGCGTGCTGTCTCATTATTTGCCGGCAATTTGACAGATTCTATGAAGGCTAAATTTTGAAAACGCGTTTCATTAGATATCAACAGTTGGGGTTCATGCAATCCCTAATAAGGTCTGAAACCATCGCATACCATTCCACACCTCCATTTCATTTTAATACTGGAATATGAGTATCAAGTGTGAACAATTTTAACAACTGATAACTCAAACATTTTTCGTTGGAAAATCTGGGTTCCTGATATCAAATTCCCTGTTTACAACCCCTATACAACTAGATAAATTTATTCGGTTGAATTCTGAAATACCTCATATATTACTATATACTCATCCGGGCGCCCCTCTCGAACTACCCTGATTTCAACCGTCGCTCAAAAAATAAAGAAAAAATGCGAGATTGCGAGGGCTTCATTAGGAAGTACAAGTCAAACAATTTCACAAAAACAATCAGTAGTAGGTTTCTACATGACAGCTACCTAGGTAGCAAAACAATAACCAAACGATATTCAATTTCAGTCCAGGTCTTGTCGTGTAGCATATTATGAAACAATACCAACAATACCATCCCATCGCACCTCTTCATACTCATCCTCTTTCACAATAGCCCTGCCAAGACTCTGGAATTCATTACCTGCTAGCATCAGGGACTGTCGAAATAAAATTTAATTCAAACGCAAACTTACTAGGCACTTGGTCAGTAACTGAGACTCGTTCAGACATGGTTTCTCTTAATCTATCACAAAATATTTCAATATCCGGTAATTTCATCACTATAGAATTTTGTTATTCTAGGTTTAATTTGTAATTCTGTAAATACAAAAGTATTCTTTGTTCTTAACTTCTATGATAAAATGTCTAGCTTTCATTAATTAGGTAATCTTGTCGTACTTTAATTTTTACTGTAATTGTAATTGTAAATTTAATGTTAATTGTAATTTTATTGTTCATACTATAGTTGTAATCCCCTGGTAGAGGGGCAGAGAAGGCCTGACGGCCTTATCTCTACCAGGTTAAACAAATAAAAATAAATACTACTACTACTACTACTACTACTACTACTACTACTACTACTACATTGAATAAACGTTTACTACTCCAACAATTGATCATGTAAGTTGAGATAAGTCATATTGGTGGAATACACAAGTCCTTGACACAGCTCCAATGAAAAAAAAAAATATAACGGAATAATGTCTGGAGAACGAGGAGGCCATATTATTGTACCATCGCGTCCAATCCAACGGTTCGGGAAAGTATTGTACACACAATGATGCTCCAGTAAGGTGGTACTCCATCTTGTTGGAAGATTATGTTGGGCTGTTTGTGACAGTCTATGGATATACGTATTCTTATAGCTGTCTAGCATGTCTAGGTATGGAGGTCGTTTTTACAGTAGGTTCAATAAGAAAGGAAGGTCCAATTATATCCTGCATAGAACCACACCACGCATTTACGATAGTTTAGTGCTGTCTCGAATATGCTGCAGTGACGCGTTGTTTCATATAAAAATTACTGAACAGCCTTGCCTATGTAAAAAGGGAAAAAATGAATGTAAAAATTAAGAAAAGGAAAAGAAGATTCTTCTTCTTCTTATTCTTATTCTTCCGGTTTCATGATGCTGACTCAGTCTTCCGGAAACCCATCCACTGCTCTGGTGTCAAATTCCTGGAAGTCACGGCAGTCTGTACCCGTTCTATCCACGTCTTTGCTGGACGACCTCTTTTCCTTCTTTCTGTCGGTATCCGTTCCATAAACAATAATAAACAAAAGTAAGATAATGAAAGGAAAGGAGAAGAAAATACTGGAGGTGAATAAAGAGAAACGAAAGAAGGAAAATAGAAAAGGTGAAAGGGAGAGTGGAATAAACGAAAAAGTAGAACTGAAAAGAAATGAACAAAGAAGAAATAAGAGCGTCATGAATAGGGCTAGGATTTTGATGAAATTGCATCTTTTTTCTAGTAAGCCAGAAACATAGCCGCTTTAGTATTTATATGTTATGTGATAAACCGAGTGTTTTAAGACATATTTGTTAGGGCATTTTTTTGCATTTTTTGCCTGTTTCAACTCATAAGAGCATCTTTTGTGTTATTCGGACATTTTTTTAGGCATTTTCATTTAATTTTGGCCACAAATCCCATTTATTAATATAAAATAATGTTTATTTCCTTTAATATTTTGTCTACATATTTTGTCCATTAATACCCTTTATTTTTTACTTGGTTATTTAACGACGCTGACCAACTACGAGGTTATTTAGCGTCGATGGAGTTGGTGATAGTGATATATTTGGCAAGATGAGGCCGAGGATTCGCCATAGATTACCTGACATTTGCCTTACGGTTGGGAAAAACCTCGGAAAAAACCCAACCAGTAATCAGCCCCAGCGGGACTCGAACCCGCGCCCGAGCGCAACTCCGGATCGGCAGGCAAGCGCCTTAACCGACCGAGCTACGCCGGTGGCTAATACCCATTATTTTTTATAATATTTTAATCGTTTTTCTACACAAATATTGCCCCTTTAACGTAATACACCCCATGTAATGGATCAGTCCAACCATCCCTTCAATATAGACTTCTCTATACTTGCTAATTCCGTATAAGAGTGGCCGTGTGATGGGCTATATAGAAACTACATCAGGTAGAATAATTAATTGAAGTGTACCACTTAGAAAAAATTATGTAAAATTAAATAAACTTAAATGTTGGTACTAGAATTTAATTTAATTACCAGTCTAAATATTAAGTAGCACAATAGTAATATACGTTACAAGAACGGTATGTTGACGTTTTCATGTTCGAGGAAAAGACTGAAAAAGCGAAACGTAGTTGCAATGAAATCTCCATCTTGGTTTCTGTTTAATGACGGTAACTTTGGAATACCAAAATATCTATCTTCAACATTGTTGCTATAAAATGTTTTCTGTGTTTACTATACTCCAGGCCGTGTATACGTCTGTCTTCCCCCAGTCTATAAATGCGAACTTAAAACAAACGATAAGGTTATGTAATGATTTATTTTTCATTTTAATATTTTAACAATATTATTTATATAACATATTGCAGTAATAACATCGGCAACTGGAATCTTGTTGATTTTTCACGGCTTCCTTAATGTTACTTGCATCACGAATGCAATAACTTTTGTGGAGTAGTAGAGTTTACTTAATTTTTGCAAATATTTAAAAACAATAATTAACAGTGCAATTTAGGTGAAATTGCAGTGGTAAGTTTCAATTTATAATTATTACTATGTTAAACGTCTCTAAAAATAATATGTTAAAAGCCTAAAGCAGTAAAATGAATGTGGCGCTTAAGCGGTAAGAAGAGGGAAATTGTTATGTGTGTTACGTTGGGAATACTGAATGTGGAATTTCACACTTACCGAGTATTCGTTTTGTGCGGAAACCAAGCAAATACGCACGATCTCGCACAAAATTCCTTTTCCTACTAAGCCAATTTTAGAATATAATATCAATTTTTAGGGCATTTTTAAGGGCATTTTTGAAAGATTTTTAGGTCATAAATGCATTGTTTTAGGACATTTTTTATGATTTATAGGTCGTCAAAATCCTAGCCCTAGTCATGAAGTATGAAAACTGCTTGACAAAGGCAGTTGCTACGGTGCTTGTTGAGCCACTGTGATACTTCACAACAACGCTGACTAAGTAAAAGACGTTGGACGGGGTAATGACAGAGCGCTGTTATCGTAGGTACACAGCAGCCCGGACTAAACACGACGCCTGCCGGCTATGTGGTCAACCGTCCAGCCTTGTCGAGACTGAAATAACACAATTATGCATATCGGTTCCGACCTGTAACCTCGGGGCAACTTCAGGCAGGACACAGAAACTTCAACTCCCTTGCGAGTTGCCAGTGTTGCGAATAAAAATGCGCTCGCTCGCAGTTGAAGGCCAATATCCACACGGCTACCGGGCAGGACTGCTACCACAGTCTACTATATACAGTCGCGAAGCTCAATATATAGTAAAAATGCAAACATGGATAGTTGCCCACCACTTGCATCGCTACTATCGCCTCATCATCGCAGACCTCTCTCCTAGCAGACGACAAAATATGTTACACTTTCGTTGTCGTGTTCTTTTGGAAAAATTAACACCTTCCTTCTATTATTGAAATATTAAATGCATAAAGTTAATTTATTATTTTAATGAAATATATTAAATTCCACCATAAACTCGAAGATACCTGCAAGAAATAGGTTAATATTATTTTTGTTTGTGCAAAACGAACTGAAATTTACTATAATAGCTTCACTCATTCAAGATTATAGCGATAATTAACAATGAAACCAATAAATATTAATTTCCATTTCCCTTTACAACAATAATAATGGAAATATGAATTAATGGAGTAACCTGCGTGTACCGGTACTTGTAGTGTAGGCTTACGTAGTTAACAAAGTGGGATGAGGTTAAGCAATAATAATCACACCAGAATTGGAAATAAAACGTGATCAATAAATTTTATTGTAACAAACTTTTTCTACGTCTTTAGTAAAGTAACAAATAAAAATAACAACAAAATTAACAGCTATAATTAAAAACATATCCTTTGAAAAAAAAGTACCTAGGCCTAAGCAATAATAATCCCACCAGAATTGAAAATAAAACGTGATCAATAAATTTCATTAAAACAAACTTAATTTTTCTACGTCTCTAGTAAAATATTATCATTCCAATTATTGTATTTTAGCCATTAACATTTTCATTACAACCAATAACAAACATTTCACAAGCATCAATGTGAAATACGCAACAAGCTAGCACTGGATGGAAATACGACACAGTCCAAAGTCGACCGTGGACAGTCTATTGTTTCTAGTTTCTAACCGCTTGGAGCGCTTTATCACGAGATTTGCAAAAAATCACCTCAAGCTTCGCGACTGTATATAGTAGACTGTAAAGGCTGGACCACAATAAACCGAGAATTATTGTTAAAATTAATGTATTTAAATGCGAGCATTCACAAGTAATTTTCATGTTCCCGTTCCCGGGCTCCGGTAAGCTTCTGGTTAATTGTGAATGTTCACATTTAAATACATTAATTTAACAATATTTCCATTCTCGTTGTCGTTTCCGGATTATTGTGGACCAGCCTTAAGAGTAAAACCTGGTCCACAACAAACCGGGAACGAGAACCAGAACGACAACGGGAAGCTAAGAACGTGAGCGTGAAGATTTTTGATTCACAATAAACCGAAAACGGAAACGGCTATGCATATCGATAGGCATATCAATAACGATATGTAAAGTCGATATTATGCATGGTATTGTTATTTGTGAATACTTGACCAATAGCATTCTCTCATGAGTACAAGCCAGCCAACATAAACACAGATGAACCAACTTCGAAATTTAAGACACGGAATATTTAAGAATTCAATTGACGTGGAAGTCTGGTCACACATACACGAAGCATTATATGGAAAGTGAATCTACTGAATTTCTGAGTTAGTTACAAGCAATGAGTGAACAAGATATTATGTCACGGCCTCCTCGCTACAGAATATACTATGACCAAATAGCTTTTTGATGACAACAGAATGAATCTAGTAGACTGTGATCGGAAACGAGACCGGCAAAGTTAAAACTTGGCTAACCCTCCGTTTCCGTTCCCGCGCTCCGGCAAGCTTCTCGTTTATTGTGATGCTCACATTTAAATACATTTATTTAAAACAAATTTCCGTTCTCTTCGTTTTCGTTCCCGGTTTAGACAGAATTTCTGCGGTGTTCTAGAACAGTGGTATTCAACCTTTTTTCTCCTCGTACCTTAGAGAGACTTTTCCACTCAAGTTTGTACCCCCAGCTATTAATTCAAATTATGCAAAACTATACCTGCACTTAATTAAACACAACAATAATTTATCATTTACACTGAACAACAAGGATTTTGCTCCGACTTAAAACAATGTGTCCCTTATGGTTTGATGTGGGCTGAATCCGAAAATGTATCTCTTTTCTCCGTATCACGTAAGGTTTTTAAGATATACTATGATTTCACTTTTCGATAAGCGCTCCCCCAGAAAACATCTGACGAGGGTTGGGGGTATAAACCAAAACAAAAGCTGATGCATTTTATAAGTTTATGACTTATTTCCGATTTCTTATGGTTGTTGGCATGTTCTTTTGTACTTGTAATAAATAAACAGATATTGGTCCCTTCTATTAAGTAAATTTCATAACAGTTGAAAGTGAGGTCTATGCAATGAACAAACAAGGGTGTGGTTTTCAGTATTTAAAGGAAAAGTTTATCAGTTTGAAATGTTATGTTTTTTAAAATGCTATGTTTTATTTAACGACGCTCGCAACTGCAGAGGTTATATCAACGTCGCCGGATGTGCCGGAATTTTGTCCCGCAGGAGTTCTTTTACATGCCAGTAAATCTACTGACGTGAGCCTGTCGCATTTAAGCACACTTAAATGCCATCGACCTGGCTCGGGATTACCAGTTTGAGTGAAGGCAAATTAAAAGACGGCATTTTCATCGGTATACAAATTCACAAAGTTATGGCTGACCCTTTGTTTGAGAAAAAACTTTCTGTTACAGAAAGAATGGCATGGCGCACTTTCAAAGACGTTTGCTCAAATTTCCTTGTAAATTCTAGGGCAGAGAACTACATAGAACTTGTTGTGGAAACCATGTTAAGTGCATATGACAAAATGGAGTGTGATATGTCTCTCAAAATGCACTTTATATATTCTCACTCGGATTTATTTCCTCCTAACTTTGGAGCGGTAAGCGATGACCATGAGGAAAGATTTCATCAAGAAATATCTGAAATGGAAAGGCGATATAAAGGAAGATTATCATCCAGCATGCTTGCAGACTATCGTTGGTTTCTTGTAAAATACAGTCCCGGGTCTAGTTATAAACAGAAGTCACCCAGAAAATACTTTTAAATGGTAAGTTCAAATTCCGAGATTTTTCTCATTATACGCATGAAATATTTTTATTGTTATGTTTTAAACTATGCAACATCATTTTTGTATCCAGTACACATTTTTCAAGTATTATGACGGATATTGAACCCATAGTGCAGCGTTTCTGAGACTTTTCTGAAGTGGGGACCACTTTTTTAAGTCAGAACAGTTCCGCGGACCACCTTACTCTTGTTCCCTTCGAAAGCAAATTATCATTTATATAGCATATTTTAATACCAGTATACTTACATTTAATGTAGAAATAATTAATTAAAATTAAGTTAATTCAATTAATTTTATATTAGTATTAACTAATTAAGTTAATGTTAATAGAAGAACATTTATTATATCGTCATCTGTAAAAACAGAAGTAAAAAAAAATTAACGCAGAAACATGCTCGATTTTCAACAAGTAAAGATACAATTTTGCACGTTCTATTATTGGTGTACGACGTACAGTACGTGACCATCTGAATGTGCAGACTGGGTGTCGCTAAACTATTAAGAAAGTCATAAATACATGCAAAGGTTCGGTACTTCTGTCCTGTTATGAATTCGGGGTTACAGGCACGACGCCAGATGTACTCTGCGATTTTCAGCTATAGTGCGATACGCAATTTGTTTGAATTTTATTTTTTTTTCTGTCTTTTTTGAAGGACCACAAGTGCAGACCTCCAGGACCGCAGGTAGTCCGCGGAACATATTTTGAGAAACGCTGCTCTAGTGTGTTGTAATTTTATCAGTAGCAGTGAAAAATAAAAAAGAAATGTTTTGTCATAAAAAAATTCAATTCATTTTCCCCGGGAAATGGTACGTGATGGGGCAATTTGGATATTAAATTCAGATTTAGGGCACACATATCTATACTAATAATAAATCTGTAGCCGAAATTTTTCTGGTAATTTTCGATTTTCCAAAAATAATTGGTCCTAACATATATAATTAACCACCCTGAAACCGAAAATCGCTTTTTTGAAATTTTCTGTATGTATGTATGTTTGTTACCTTTTCACGCGATAATGGCTGAACGGATTTCGATGAAAATTGGAATATAAATTAAGTTCGTTGTAACTTAGATTTTAGGCTATATGGCATTCAAAATACATTATTTAAAAGGGGGGTTATAAGGGAGCCTGAATTAAATAAATCGAAATATCTCGCTTATTATTGATTTTTGTGAAAAATGTTACATAACAAAAGTTTCTTTAAAAATCATTTGCGATACGTTTTATTCCATGAAAAATTTTGATAGGACTGATATTTAATGAGATAAATGAGTTTTAAAATTAAAATAACTGCCATCTAAGGCCGTGTAATGGATTAAAAAAATGACTTCGTCTATAAGGGGCCTTGGACAGCAACAATCGAAAGCTATTAAACATAGCCTACAGAGAATGTTTCTGTGTTTGTATGAAGTAATATCGGAAGCTAAATTAACCGATTTGTATAATTAATTATTATTTCACCATAGGAAAATGTAGTTTCTCTAGATGGACATAATGCTATAACGTTATTACAGTAACTTCTGATATAATATAATATAATATAATATAATATAATATAATATAATATAATATAATATAATATAATATAATATAATATAATATAATATAATATAATATAATATAATCTATACTAATAATAAATCTGTAGCCGAAATTTTTTTGGTAATTTTCGATTTTCCAAAATAATTGGTCCTAACATATATAATTAATCTCCCTGAAACCGAAAATCGCTTTTTTCAAATTTTTGTTTGTATGTCTGTCTGTCTGTCTATATGTTTGTTACCTTTTCACGCGATAATGGCTGAACAGATTTCGATGAAAATTGGAATATAAATTAAGTTCGTTGTAACTTAGATTTTAGGCTATATGGCATTCAAAATACATTATTTAAAAGGGGGATTATAAGGGGCCTGAATTAAATAAATCGAAATATCTCGCTTATTATTGATTTTTGTGAAAAATGATACATAACAAAAGTTTCTTTAAAATTAATTTCCGATAAGTTTTATTCCTTGAAAAATTTTGATAGGTCTGATATTTAATGCGATAAATGAGTTTTAAAATTAAAATAAGTGCCATCTAAGGCCGTGTAATGAATTAAAAAACAAATGACTTCGTCTATAAGGGGCCTTGGACAGCAACAATCGAAAGCTATGAAAGATAGCCTACAGATAATTTTTCTGTGTTTGTATGAAGTAATATCTTAAGCTAAATTAACCGATTTGTATAATTAATTATTAATTCACCATTGGAAAGTGTAGTTTCTCTAGATGGACATAATGCTATAATGTTATTACAGTAACTTCTGAGTGAATCGAGGACAGGTAAGATTAAAATAGCTTCTTAAGCACAGAAAACTTGACAGGCTATTCTGTACATTCGTTTCCTGTATTTCCTAAAATAATTTTTATGACCAAATGAGTGGTCTCTGGATCAAAATGATCGCATTTTAATTATGCAAATACAATTTAAATTAAGTAACATAATAAACGATTTATCCTTATATCAAACACGAATGTTCCCTGGATCAATTGTCCTATTTTAATTATGTAATTACTTTATATTTATTTCTAACGGGTGCAGCGGAGCGCAAGGGTACGGCTAGTATAATATAATATAATATAATATAATATAATATAATATAATATATATATAATATAATATAATATAATATAATATAATATATGTAATATTATATAATATAATTTAAGTTATTTGAAGGGTTCAGAACCATAGTGGGCCAAGCGCCATTTACTGAATACGTAGAAAACAAGGGTTAAAATTAAGTTATTACCATAATTCAATGGAAACCTATAACAAGTAAAATAAAATATACACATTAAATCTAAATGATGTCAATGTTCATTAAACTATGGTTGCATGTAATAACAATTAAGAAACATGTTAAAGGAATTGTCATTGCACCAAATGAGTGCTTTCTGGACCAAAATGATCGCATTTTAATTATTTAAATACGATTGAAATTAAGTAACATATTAAACGATTTATCCTTCTATCTAACACGAATGTTCCCTGGATCAAACGTCCTATTTTAATTATGTAATTACTTTATATTTATTTCTAACAGGTGCAGCGGAGATCACGGGTACGGCTAGTTAGTAATATTTACCTATTTTTAAACTATGAAAGAGATAATCATGCTATTAAATAATTAAAGGAACCGTGGTCTTCTTGTCGTGTCCTTGTTCTCCTCGTCTCCTCCGTGTTTTCTTTCCGTAACCCTTGCTCTCCTTGTCCCTGTCTTTCCTTTATTTTCCTTGCTCTACTTATGTTCCTCTTGTTCTCTATGTATCCTCACTGTTCTCCTCCTATTCCCTTGTTCTCCTTGTCCTCTTCATTTTCTCCTTGTCTTCACTTTAGTCTTCTTGTCTTAACTTGTTTTCCTTGTGTTATCCTCTTTTATTTGTCTTCCGATTGCTCTCATTGCCTTCTTCTTGTTCTTCTCTTCTCCTTGTTGCCCTTGCCTTAGTTACTTTTGCATTATCCTTGATCTCCTTGTTTTCTCCTTGCTCTCTATGTGTTTTCCTTAAAGAGAACGGCAGACACGTAAGTAACGTCAAGACGAATTCAGTAAGGATAGATGAGCTATTCCATCTCAAATCCACCAAAATATAGAGAAAATTGACCTTACAATTTCTAAATAAGGTAGGTGTCCCTGAGATGGCCATGCTAAGGTTTGAGAATTTTCTAGCCGCCATTTTGAAAAAATGTAAACCACTTTTTCTTACTCGTTCTCAGTCTAATGGACTTTCTTAAAACAATTTCCTTTCCCCACAAAAATAGCTTTAATTGTCCAAAAAGTCCCAAATTCCAAAAGTCTACCTAGTGGCCATATCAGGAACATGTGCACATGATATGGCCACCCTTGTTCCATGTTCTACAAATCGTGATTGTTTTCAATTTGATAGCGCAGTTGTGCTAAAATTAAATAATTTTGGTGTAAAACAAATAAACATGACACTTAATAATCTTTTTTATAATTCAAAAGTGTATTCAAAATAGGTTTTCCGTAAAAAATTAAATTGTTTTTCTTAAAATACAAAATTTTTGCGTAATCCCAGCTATAAGGCATATAAATTTGTCAGGTGAAAAAAGAAAAGTGAAATGAAATTGATATGGCCATGGTGGATTTGATATGGCCATATCAGGAGCAGGTAAGCTTTCACGAAAATCGTTTGATTATGAACAACTCGTAAAAGATACGCCATCAACTACAACACCAATCAACAGAACATTAAAAACTGAATGAAGTACGATGGTTTTCATGAAACAAGTCTTGAAAAACATGCATAAAACAAAGGAGACTTACCAGAGAAAAATAAGAAGAGGTCACATGAAAACCACAAAACAGGCAACTGACGCCATATTGCTCAACCTGACTGGATGGAAAACGATCAAGTGACATACCAGGATGCCCTTTCACTGGATGCTGCTGCAATTTAGCGGATTTTTTGGTTAACTAACTCACAATAAGGGGGTGGCCATATCAGGAACATGGCCATAACAGGAGCACCCACCTTACAATGAAACTTTTTTGTACGTAGAGAACTGTGATAGAATGCTTTGTGCAAAGTTTGAGGCATCAGAACTTCATAGTGTTTAAATTTAAAATATTTAAATTTATCGTATTTTCATAAAATTTGCAACTTTAAACTGTTGTAGCTCCGAAACCCTTTCACCCAATGACCAAAATCATGGTTTATTTTAATGCTGAGAAATTAAAGTTTATATTGACATATAAACAGATTTTCTTACTTTTTATGGAAATGGAGAAATTTAGATTTTTCCTCATTAAGACGCCTTTGACTAGGAAAAAATATATAGTTAGATTCCGCATTGAAAGTACAAATAAACACATATTTTTTACCGATGGTATGTTGATAAGAAAGTATTGAAGATATCAAATAAAGAAAATAAATATTACGCGCGTGAACTAACCAGCTGACTGTGAGACGGGAGGTAGCCGAGACAACCAAGCCAGGAGACAAACACGTAATGTGTCATCTAGAAGCCATGGCTGTGCTAGCTTTATCACAGGTTTCCATAAACACAGGAGTAAAATGACGCCCAACGCTCGCTTATCTTCAGCTCTCGGCCAGTAGGTGCGGTACTGCGCCGTTCAAGTCTAGGCGTGTGAAAATAATTTATTTAATACCCTCGAAACTTATTGCCGAGCCACTAAGCAAACAATGCCGAATCCCTCTTAATAATGCAAGGTTTTTTCTCAATATTTTTTTACATTTTTACAAATGGCCAAAAAGCCTAAAAGCAATTAAAATCAGATTATCTGTCTCTCTGTGTACAATAAAAATAATGATTACTTCTTAACATAACCTACCAAATGTCAGCTTCAAAATAAGCTCTCGTTCAATGTTCTGCAGTAAATGGTTCCAGAGTTCTGAGCGCTGAAGGAGGCTTGTTTTTATAAAATACGCGAAATTTGTCGCTCAACAATACGAAAACCGTTTGACTTTCGATAGTATATTTTTGAAAATGCACTCCCCTCAGCACCTTGTATAAGTAGGGAAAAAATTAAAGTATAAAAAAATGCGAGGCTTTTTAATGATCGATTTCACATGGAATAGCCCATATGCTGGGGAACTAATTTCACAAGGGCGTATTCTATAAGAATGCTTTTCTTTCATACAAAAACAGAAGCGCAAAGATTGGTGAGCGAATTTTTTGTCTGCACACAATATCCAGATGTTTGGGTTCCTGGGGCTGTGGGAACGTGTGGTGAGAGCGTGTACAGATGAAGCGTTCAACAAATGCGATTCGCGTGAAACCACCTACACGTGTTATAATTGAGACTGCGGCGACCTGCCATGTTGGACGTGACAAGATCGCACAACTAGGTGGAAAGAACGCAGAACACGTACCATTACATCAGCATGTACAAGGTATGAACACACGGACCTGACTGACGGCTGCATAATAATAATAATAATAATAATAATAATAATAATAATAATAATAATAATAATAATAATAATAATAATAATAGGGGTCATGGACTGTTCGCAGCTGATCTCTTTATATTAATATTACCCCAGAAGATACTTCATAGAATGGAAAGTGCCATGTTCATGTTTGGCAACGAGAAAAACTGAATCACCTGGGATAAGGCCTCCAGTCCGTTGAAACTGAGCTACCCATACATATCTACTACAATAATTTGAATATGTACAACCTAAATTAAAACAATAAGAAATGCGTGGGTAATAGATTTTGATTCTATATTTTATGAATTATTTACAAGTTCTTAAATATATTACATATAGAATTACATTGACGTGGGTAACCCAGTCTTGCTACTTAAAATTAACACTTATATCTACTACAATAATTTGAATTATTTATAAGTCCTTAAATTAATTACATATAAAATTACATTGACAGTGGGTAACCAGTCTTGCTACAAAAAATTAACACATATCTACTACAATAATTTGAATTATTTACAAGTTCTTAAATATATTATCATCATGATTTACAAAACTCTTTAGAACAGAACAAAATAATAATATGATTTAAATTAATAGATAATAATAATAATATTACACTGTTCGCAGCTAATCTCTTTATATTAATATTACAACCAGAAGATACTTCATAGAATGGAAAGTACCATGTTTCAAATTTGAGATCATGATAATAAAATGATGAATAAATGAACGGAAAAAATATTATAATGCTTAAATTGTCATTGAAAAAGATTAATGGTTGCCATTATCATGATTTAAAAAAGAACAAAATATCATCATCGAATATAGAGACAGAATATAAAGTTAGAGACAGAACATGGTTTATTCTGAGACAGAACAAAATTATCATGATCGAATATAGAGAAACAGAACAAAAAGATACGGAAAAAATTGATTTCGAATATAGAGACAGAAAAAGATTACCATGGTTTCATATTCTGAGAAAGAACAAAATTATCATGATTTCGAATATAGAGACAGAAAAAGATTATCATGGTTTCACATTCTGAGACAGAACAAAATTATCATGATTTCGAATATAGAGACAGAAAAAGATTACCATGGTTTCAAATTCTGAGACAGAACAAAATGATCACGACTTTAAATTCCGATACGGAAAAAAATTGATTTCGAATATAGAAACGGAAAAAAACCATGGTTTCATATTCTGAGACAGAACAAAATTATCATGATTTCGAATATAGAGACAGAAAAAGATTACCGTGGTTTCATATTCTGAAACAGAACAAAATTATCATTATTTCGAATATAGAGACAGAAAAAGATTACCATGGTTTCAAATTCTGAGACAGAACAAAATGATCACAAATTTAAATTCCGATACGGAAAAAATTAATGATTTCGAATATAGAGACAGAAAAAGATTACCATGGTTTCAAATTCTGAGACAGAACAAAATTATCATTATTTCGAATATAGAAAAAGATTACATGGTTTCAAAAGAAGAACAAAATTACAAATTTAAATTGATGGATTTTTAGAGACAGAAAAAGATTCATGGTTTCATAGACAGAACAAAATTATCATTATTTCGAATATAGAGACAGAAAAAGATTACCATGGTTTCAAATTCTGAGACAGAACAAAATGATCACAAATTTAAATTCCGATACGGAAAAAAATTATCGTGATTTCGAATATAGAGACAGAAAAAGATTACCATGGTTTCATATTCTGAGACAGAACAAAATTATCATTATTTCGAATATAGAGACAGAAAAAGATTACCATGGTTTCAAATTCTGAGACAGAACAAAATTATCACAACTTCAAATTCCGATACGGAAAGAAATTATCATGATTTCGAATATAGAGACAGAAAACGATTACTGTGGTTTCAAATTCTGAGACAGAACAAAATGATCACAATTTCAAATTCCGAAACAAAAAAAAATTATCATGATTTCGAATATAGACAGAAAAAATATTACCTGATTTAAAATTCCGAGACAGAACAAAATTATCACAGTTTGAAATTTCGATACGGAACAAAATTATCATGATTTCGAATATACAGACATAAAAAAATTACCGTGATTTAAAATTCTGATACAAAACAATGTTATCATAATTTCAGATTCTGAGAAGAACAAAATTATCATAATTTCGAATACAGATACAGGATAAGATTACCATAATTTAAAATTCTGAGACAGAATAAAAACATCATAATTTCAAATTCTGACACAGAATAAAATTAACATGATTTCACACATAGAGACAGGATGAAGATAAAATGATTTCAAGTATAGGGAGAGAAAAAGACAATCATGATTCCAAAATATACAGATAGAAAAAGACTAACATGATTTCAAATTCTGAGACGGAATAAAATTACCGTGATTTAAAATTTCAAATTCTGAGAGGGAACAAAATTATCACGATTTCAAATACAGAGACAGAAAATTTTAACATGATTTGAAATTTTGAGACGGAACAAAATTATCGTAATTTCAAATATAAAGACAGAAAAAGATTATCATGATTTCAAATTCTGAGACAGAACAAAATTATCATGATTTCAAATATATAGACAGAAAAAAATTATCATGATTTCAAATTATGAGACAGAACAAAATTATCATGATATCAAATATATGAACAAAATTATCATGATTTCAAATATATAGACAGAAAAAAATTATCACGATTTGAAATTATGAGGCGGAACAAAATTATCATGATTTAAAATATATAGGCAGAAAAAGATTATCACGATTTCAAATTATGAGACGGAACAAAATTATCATGCATTCAAATATATAGACAGATAAATATTGTCATGATTTAAAATTATGAGACGGAACAAAATTATCGTTATTTCAAATATATAGACAAAAATATCATGATTTCAAATTCTGAGACGGAACAAAATTATCACGATTTCAAATATGGAGACAAAAAAAATTACTATGATTTCAAATCTAGAGACGGAACAATATTATTGTGTTCTGAAATTCAGAATAACGGATGTTTCTCACAACATTCTGTTTACATAGACTTTACCCGATATAGAAAAATAATAATGTTTAGAGATGAACTGTAGTAAAATACCAGAAGGCTTTGTAAAACAAAGAGACTGCGATGATAAAAGTTAATAATAGGAATTACGTTACCATCGATACTGAAATCTGTAATGATGAAGACACCGACATCGAATAATTGAATAGTTTACAACAAACGGGAGGAAAATGCGATAAAGCACATCGGTAGAGAATTTCGGCGGGATTCATGTTATCGAGGTATCCCCAGGGGCGGGCGATGTTACAGAGACCTCCTCTCACAAAGAGCACAGGCAAAACAACCCCGGGGCATACACCCGCTTGCTTTGTAAAATGTACACAACAGCGAATTTTAAATATGACCGGAAATAAAGCTCAGCGAGGAGAAAACTAGCGAAAGAAAATATCACGAAACCAAAATCAATGCTGCGAACCTCTTCCATTCTCAACCATCGAAACGTGGATATTAGTCTTCTATGAGGGGTTAATCCTGCTCGTTCAAGCTTGCCATAAATCATACCTATCACGTGAAATCAGACTTCATTAACGATCGCATCGTATACGTTAAATCGCAACGTATACCTTAGGGGGTGAAACCATTCCGGAAGTTAACAAATATACATACCTAGGAATAACATTTAGTAGCGATCTCGGCTGGGGGAAACACGTTACAGATACAGCGGGAAAGGCATGGAGGGCGTTACACTTTGTGATGAGGGTACTAAGAAAAGGCTCTGATAAATCCAAAGAGATTGCATATAAATCACTAGTACGTCCAGTAATGGAATATGGTGCTGCATGTTGGGATCCTTACAGACTAGAACATATTAAGACACTGGAAAAGATTCAAAAACGGGCTCTCAAGCGTTGTCGTAATAATTCACCATTAAAATGGGACACACTCACGGACAGGAGAACGCGAATTCGATTATGCGCAATGTTCAAAACATACAGAGGTGAGCCTGCCTGGAGAAAAATAAAAAATAGGTTGCAGCCGCCAAATTGCTCTTCAAGGAACGACCACTCATATAAATTGAGGGAAAGAAGACAGAGGACGGACACTGGAAAGTTTTCTTTTCTCAATCATACTATCAGGGACTGGAATGATTTACCTGCAGACTTACTAAAGGCTTTACCAATAACCAAAAATATATTTAAAAATAGGGTTAAGGACTTTACTAATAGACGGTAGTATATTATACACACTATTTAAAGGGTGTAATTGATATTTTATTATTTGAAGTGTTGTATCAGTGAGGAAGTGTGTTGTGTCAGTGAAGTGTGAAGTGTGTAGTGTCAGTGAAGTCTATTGTGTAAGTGAAGTGTGTTTGTGTCAGTGAAGTTCTATAGTTCATAGAGGCTGTAAAAAGTATTTAAACAGTGAAATGGTTTTGAAGTGTTAGTGAAATCAGGATAGAATCAGTATAGTGAGGAAGTTGATAGCGAAATAAGTGTAGTGCCGAAAGGTACTTGTGCAGGTATGAACTTAGGGTTAAGATACAAATTAGATTTACTTTAAATATTATTTTAAGTGATCATGCTTCATTTAATGTAGGATGCTCCTTGTTGCTATTATTATTATTGTTATTATTATTATTATTATTATTATTATTATTATTATTATTATTTATCATTATTATTAATTAGTGTTTTTTATTAGTTGTGTTTATTATTAATTGCCATTACAGAGTGTAATTAGTTACCACTGCCACCGGGTATATCCCATTTGCAGTGTGAATAAATACATACATACAGTACATAATATGATAATGGCAGACAGGAAGCGATAATGAGAAAATAAACCTACCCGACTAACAAGAAGACATTTTCGTGTGGTAGATAAAGAAGTCTTTCCGCCATGTTAATGTCAAAAGAAGTGCTTCTACAAATTTTGGTCACTCGAGTTTCTCTGGGGCCATTTACATAAAGAAAACACAATTTCATGGAAAGATTTATTGGAACAGATACTAGCTATTTTTCAACATATTTCCCACCGGAATTGAGACATTTTTCATGCCATGAGATCAACTTTTGTATCCCTGTGTCGTATAAGTCTGCGGCCTGGGATCGAAACCAGCGTGCGATAGCCGTCTGCACCTCTCTGTCGATCCTATTTTATGAGAAATATCTCAATTCCAGTGGGGAATATGTTTAAAAATAGCTGAACAGTTGTATCTGTTCCAATAAATTGTGTTTCAACGTAGGCCTATCTCATTACCATTGTCTTCATCTTATTTGCAAGTCGGTCTGGTTGGCGCAGTTGGTAGAGCGCTGGCCTTCTATGCCCGAGGTTGCGGTTCGATCCCGGGCCAGGTCGATGGCATTTAAGTAGGCTCATGTCAGTAGATTTACTTGCATGTAAAGTAACTCCTGCGGGACAAAATTTCGGCACACCGGAGACGCTGACATAACCTCGGCAGTTGCGAGCGTCGTTAAATAAAACATAACACTTTCTTATTTGCATTTATCTTCATTCCACACAGCTCACAGCTGTCATTTAGCTCCAGTAGCATATCCCTTAGTATCATCTCCTCTTCTGCTAACAACGCCATAACATCAGCAAATCTCACGCACTTTATTCTTCGCAGACGAAACGAGCACAAGAATTGTGAACACGTTGTAATCTTAGCGACTGATTGATACCAATGATGATGGATAAAATAAAGCGAAGGTGGAATATGTTCGTCGAATGACAGAATGAAACGTGAGTACCGCGAGAAAAACCCTCTACAAGTTTGGTTTGTCCACTACAAACTCCACCATTACTTGTCTGGGGATCGAACCACCTGTAGAGCGCACTAGCGCCTGAGCCACAAACGCGGCCAAGTGAGAGGTTGTTACCATGCCAATAGATGTTTATATAAATCCCACAGGGGTAGCTGCCCTTCAGGAAGGGTTGCCAAAAGATACAGCATACTAAACAAACAAAATAAAAATAAACATTTGCGTTATCACTATTTACGATTTTTATTTTCAAATGGAAGCTACCCTTGGAAAAGTACTTTTATTCAATAATTATTAGTAATCAAATAGAATATAAGGAAATTTAGTTGTACAGGTGATTACGTAAAATCTGAACAGAATATTTCATTACGTCTATAGCAATAATTTTCAAAATATTTAAAGGAATTCCAAAAGACTTAAAACATTCAACTGAGAATTTTGGAACTGTTTCCCTTGCTCCGAACAATAGGCCAAATACTTCAATCTGTCCTTGTATATGATAATAATCTCTAAGTATTGAATTGTAGATGGTCTTCTTTTCTCCATGTACTGCTACAGGTTGTTCAACTGCAGTTTCAAAGCGTACGGTAGCACAAAATAACAAAGACTTCAATGTCGTGGAACGAACTATATATTTGTTTATGCTCGACCATGCCGAAATGTAGTAATTATACACCTGGTAGCAGCCCTTTAACGGACCTCATTAAGGTACACCTATTCATTAAAGTTCAGGTCTTCAACCAATCAGAAAACACCATTGTAGCAATATGAAAGCGCAAGTATCGATTATTCTCGGATATGCAGACGAAATACAACTAGCGAAACGTCACGGAGGCTGGAAATCCCATATTGTCGCAGAAGGTTATGTTCTGTTACTATAATAATTAGCGTTAATTGTAAATAATATTGAAATAAATTCAATTTGTCATCTCGTTTTTCAATGTCTAAATCAATTTCAAGGTTATATCAAGATTAATGTTTATTTTACTCTCTAGATTATATCAAGGTCAATGACATCTGTTTCTAGGAAAAAATCAATACTTTCGCGTCTGCGCACATCTCACAATTTACGAGATATTGCACAAGGTCAGTTCCGCTCCCCAGTCAGATAAGAATAACATGAATACTTATGAATAATTTCAAGTTAGAAATATGGTCGAGCAGAAAAAGTCGTATGAAACTTGCCTATAATGGTAATTAAGACGGTCGTGTGAAAATTATGAAACGAGCGCAAGCGAGTTTCATAAACATACTCGCGTCTTAATTACTACCATTATAGGCTCGTTGCATAATGTACTATTATGGTCGCAGCAAAATATTATATTTATGTGGTGTGAGCAGAAAATTTGGTGTAGTATATGACTTGCATCAGGCATAAACATAAAGTTATTATTAGAGGAGAAATTAATATCAGAGAAGAAAAATTCGCCCCGGCGCCGGGGATCGAACCCGGGTCCTTGGTTCTACGTACTAAGCGCTCTGACCACTGAGCTACTCCAAGTTAGGCATATATGTCGACGTTTATGTTCAATGTCAATATAAACATAAAGGTAAGGTAACGAGATATTATTTCGTTGGGTATCTGTTTACTTTACATTAACTAATAAAATTTGCTGGTATGAGATTAGCGTTATCCACTGGTGCGAGGTCAGTAATATCGTAACTAAAGCTCGGAACTTGGGGACTTGTGTGTCGTGCGCTTGAGTAAGGTTACAGGTACAGCGTACACAAAGCTCAAGCTGCAAGTGCTCAGGGACAGTCGTATGTACTAAGAAAGTGGTCACATCGAATGGCAAGAAGACGAACGAAGAAACTGTGTCATGTCGAAGCCAATGACATTAAGACAATTACAGGAAAATGATCTGTCTGAGGAATGAGAAAATACGTGTTATTCGAATGGGTGTTATGGAAGTTTGAAAATACATTTCTTAAATTTTAGGTACAGAATTTCGTGGAGGAATTCTGAGGAGATACATTATTTTCTTCTAATGCAGAGTTTATATTTTGTAAGTTGTGCCACACATAAACTAGAGCTGGAAACGGGCATTCATTGAAAGACATTGCAGTCCTTTAAATTGATGGAAAATTTGTCCATAGCCATGGATCAAGTCGTAGAGGGATCTTCCCTAGTAGTGATACACTAATTGAAAACTATTTGCGAGAAAAATTTAGGATATACTTATCTTTCTCAGATACGAAATCTGCTGAAAATCGAACAGGAAACAGTGACAGTGAAAATATTCAGTATTTTATTTAGGCCCAAGACTTTATAATAAAATTTCAAACCATTTTCCAAATTCGAAATTTTTTAAAATTGAAACTTTAAAAAAGAAATTTGTAAAATTATCCATGATATATAATTGTAACAAATGTACTTTTTTTTACCTTTTATTTCTATCGACTATATTCATATTTTTATTGAATATCACTGGCTTCTGTCGGATTGTCAATTTATATTAAATATGTATTTTTCTCTCGTTTTCTCTTTCTTCTTTATTCTTGCTCTTGTGTTGTATTTATTGGTTTGAATTAAGTTACTTACTGTATTTAGTAAACTGTCCTTGTAAATTTTATGTTATATTATTCACTAAGACCACACCGTACACGAGCCTGACTCTTACGGTAGTGGCTAGAAACATTTTTATTTTATAAATGCAATTTGTACTCACTAGGTAGCTAGTTAAAATAAATAAAATAAAAAAATTAAAGTTTGCTCCCGTCACTTCATGTGACGTGGAAATAAGTTTCCTTCGTTTCAAATCATGTTTAACTAACAGACGAAGAATTTATGTGTTCGAAAATCTTCGAATGCATGTAGTCATACACTGTAATAAAATGTACAGAGCAGAACTGTAAATTTGATGTATTTTGCATGTTTATATATATATATATATATGCTATAAAATTAGGTGTTTCAACCTATCATAATATTATCAATATGTTGTTCCAGCCAGGAACCACCTTTATAGCAGACCTGACAGTACCTCTGTGCTGGAAGTGGGAGTTTGTTGACATTGAAGTCCGGTCGCTTAGCCACGTTCAAAGACACAAGTCCCCAAGTTCCGAGCTTTGATCGTAACACGTAACGTAACGTAGCAGAAACGAGAGTGAGCATATAAATCTAAAACCAAGATCAGGCGAGGTTAATAGAATTCTGTGCGGGTAATTTGGAGCGCCAAGTAATGCGGTTATGTCTGAGCAATTCTATTTCTTAATATGCAGTTATTCAGAGACTTCACATTGGAGCAACCCACGTTTGGGAGAACTCCACATGTACTGTGACAACGAAAATAACGGTCCTCATTCTGACTAAGAATGCCATTCTTTTAACGTTAATACATACAGATGCATTCAATGGTATACACTCTACTTACCACTGTGGAACAATCTGCCATTTAGGAACATTATAATGCTACTCAAATTCAGTGGCAGAATTTTGTCAAGGGATAATAATAATAATAATAATAATAATAATAATAATAATAATAATAATAATAATAATAATAATAATAAAAGTTATATTACCGGTTGTTCTTTATGGTTGTGAAACTTGGACTCTCACTTTGAGAGAGGAACATAGGTTAAGGGTGTTTGACAATAAGGTGCTTAGGAAAATATTTGGGGCTAAGAGGGATGAAGTTACAGCAGAATGGAGGAAGTTACACAACACAGAACTGCACGCATTGTATTCTTCACCTGACATAATTAGGAACATTAAATTCAGACGTTTGAGATGGGCAGGGCATGTAGCACGTATGGGCGAATCCAGAAATGCATATAGAGTGTTAGTTGGGAGGCCGGAGGAAAAAGACCTTTAGAGAGGCCGATACGTAAATGGGAAGATAGTATTAAAATGGATTTGAGGGAGGTGGGATATGATGATAGAGACTGGATTAATTTTGCTCAGGATAGGGACCAATGGCGGGCTTATGTGAGGGCGGCAATGAACCTCCGGCTTCCTTAAAAGCCAGTAAGTAAGTAAGTAAGCATTATTATTAAAAACAGGAACTGTCAAATGCACAGAACGTTAAACGAATGTTTCACAATTAAGTTAGAACTCAAACTAAGGAACGAGTGAGTACCTTTCTTAAAATGAGTTTAAAATCGACAATAGCCTACACAATATTTAACATCTGCACTGCAGAATTATAAAAAAAAACATAGTTCGGTATCTTTACAGCGTTACGGAATTTAAGCCGTTAGTACAGTAATAATGACATATTTCCAATCCACGGTTTCCTACTTTAGCAGGTCCGTTTTGAATCCTCTATCATATCACAAATTATTTTAATTTTATTGCTAGTAAGTTTGAAATGAATACAAATTAATAAATACAATGAAAGATAAACTAGCCCACTCCTGAATGAGTAAGACTCGTGCTCAGGAGGGGATTCCAATACAGACAAAAATAAAATTAAAATATAAAGTGAACACAGATTAAACAGTGTTTAATATGTTTAAATCCAAACTATAAATCCAATACATTTTTTTTTATTTTTTTTTATTAATTTGGAGAGGATTCGTAGTTGAAATATTATTGGAATAAAAGTTGTTTAATAATCCCGGACCTTGACTCATGCTATGATAAAAAGCTGCATTGGTTTTACATTTTGGTTCAGACAAACGCAGAGAATTCATATTTTTTAGCTCTATACCATTCAATGAAATGTTGAAAACTTTGAAATGTTTAAACAACAATTCAGTTGGGTAGTCTTTCTGCTTTTTTAAACAGACTTTTAATACTTTTTTCTGTAGTAAAATTAACGGATAAAGGTTGGATTTATAAGTTCCACCCCAACCTATAATACCATACATAAATATAGATTGAAATAATGCTAAATAAATTACACGTAAACAGTTAAGTGACAAAATATTTCTTAGAATAACAAAGTAACATAATGTTTTACGTAATTTATTACAAATATAATGAATATGATTATTCCATTTTAAATGATTATCAATAATTATACCTAAGCATTTAACTTCATTAATAACTGAACAATTGCAATTTATATCGGAACAATCAGAATTATGCATTTTAATTTGTAGTATAGATGAAATTGGTTTATTACCTTTATTATTTAAAGAAAATGAGATAGCTATTGTTTTATCTTTATTAATTACAAGTGAATTTAAATCGAACCATTTTTTTTATTAATTTTAACCCGCAATTTGCATTATAGTAAGCATCACTCCAAGTTTTTCCACTAAAAAGTAACACAGTATCATCAGCATACGAATACACATCATCTTCAGAAATATTTTTTGTGCACTCTATATACGGTACGTATATCGAGACCTGAGATACCATTTCATACATAAAGATGCTGTTTCAGGTAACTAAGGATATTGGGTCACCCGGTATATACGTCAATATGTATGTGCTAGGTCTACAACGATTGACGTCGACTTTTGGGCTCCCAACTTGCATCCTTGAGGGTCGTTCAATAAATCTTGTTCAATTCCTCTTACTGTCATAGCTTCGTTCACACATTTCCGCCAACTCCTCCTGGGTTTCCCTGAGTCCGTTTGGGGGTGCTAGTCTCCCAGGCGACGGAGAGGCAATCCTCACAAGAAATTCTTTGGTAGAGCGAAAACAAAATACCCGAGGCACCGCTTAAGATAGCACAAAATCAGAGACACACATTCAGTTCCAACGTGACGGAGATAAATTTCCTGATCGGAATCGCACCCGGGTCCACCAGACTTGTAGCAACCAAGCTAAAACGGAGGGCTGTCAAATAATAAATAATAGTATAAATTATAACAAACTTGTATACACAAGTATATGTCGTTAAAACACGGAGAAGAGTCGCATTTGTGATTACATCGATTTTATGCCAATATATCGGATGAAAATTGTAATATTTAATATTTTTTAATATTCATTTATTTATTCATTCATTCTGGTGCAGTTAAGGCCATCAAGCCTTCCCTTCCACACCACCAGAAATACAAATACAATAATAGAAATAAAAGAGAAAAATCACACTTTAAACAAAGTAAATCCACACAAAAAATATACACAGATTGCAGTCACACTAACTTTAAATGAGTGATTAAGTATCATAATTAATTATATCCTAATTAATTAATAAACCTAAACAAGAAACTTGCAATTTCAATCTAGAGTAAAACACACAAATCAATACTTTTAACAATATCTAAAAAAAATGAAATAAGACAAAATTTTCCAATTTCATTTTGAACTGTGATAAAGTCCGGCAGTCCCTGACGTCATCGGGTAACGAATTCCACAAGCGAAGTGTTTCTACAGTGTAGGAGGATGAGTATAAAGCTCTGTGATAAGGGATAGAAAGAAATGATTGATGTCGGTTTCGAAGTGTTTTAAGAAATTGAAAGCGCGATAGCAGATAAGTTGGAATAGAAATATGCATGATCCTAAATAGAAGAGAGTCGGCCTAGGTAGCGTAGTCGGTATAGCGCTGGTCTTGTGCGCTCGAGGTTGCGGGTTCGATCCCGGCCTAGGTCGATGGCATTTAATTGTGTTTAAATGCGACAGGCTCACGTCACTAGATTTACTGGCGTGTAAAAGAACTCCTGCGGGACAAAATTCCGGCACACCGGAGTTGCTGATACAACCTCTGCAGTTGCGAGCGTCGTTAAATAAATCATAATTTAAATTTAAAAAGAAGAGACAGTGAATGTATTGTTCTTCGTTCCTTTAGACGCGCCCATGTTGAAGTAGGGAACTCTTATGTACTGTTCCATAAGATTCAAGTCTTATATTTAATTTTCTTTCCTTCAAGTTAAGCTTCATGACGATGACTCTTTCTGTAGTGGTTGAAAGTATAAATTCCACACAACACTGTTCTATCCACATTACACATACGTTTGCTAAAAATACCGAGAGTTCCGAAAAAGGAAAGAAAGAAAAACGCTACTACGTAAATATACATAACACAGTTCCCCAAGGCTTTGGTTTCCATGTTATTTTTTTTAGCTTTTTATGCATCTCTCACACTGAGATTGCAAAAGAAACAGATAAAAAACTAGTCTGAAGAAACTGCAGCATCATAAATCCAAGAGTAATGCAAATCAACGAGAAAACAAGGAACATCTCCATTGAGTTTCACGGGACTAAACTTGTAAGTTTAAAGCAAGCTACAGTTTCATAAACTTAAGTTCCCTGGTAACAGAGAAAACGTGTACTGCTATATCTGAACGGTAATGACCGAATGAAGGCTTTTCAATTCTTTTTCAGTCGCTTAGACTATGCGTATAAAGACGCTCTATCAACTACTAAGTTAATTAGTATGGAATTGGAGGTAGCGAGGTGATATTTGGTGAGATGAGGCCGGGATTAGCCATGCAATCGCCTGACATTCGCCTTAAGGTAAGCGTTCACTGCCCGGGTTCGATTCCCGGTCGGGACAAGTTACCTGGTTGAGGTTTTTTCCGGGGTTTTCCCTCAACCCAATATGAGCAAATGCTAGGTAACTTACGGTGTAGGACCCCGGACTCATTTCACCGGCATTATCACCTTCATCTCATTCAGACGCTAAATAGCCTAAGCTGTTGATAAAGCGTCGTAAAATAACCTACTAAAAGAAAAAAAAAAGCGTTCACTACATCGTATCGCACTCATCGGACGAATTGCACGGATCGGAAAATGACAATCTTTGCTGTAATTGTTATGTAACCGCGTTCACTACTCCGTATCGCACGCATCGGCTCTCGGCAAATCCGTCCACGTTTCTCGGATGAGCAACTTTTCCGATGCATGCGATCATGGCCTTCTTTAATAAATCAACTTTAATTGCTCAACTGTTACTATTATGTTTTGCCATGTTCAGTGTCGCGCCAAAATAGCAGATGGAAAACTTATTTCCCTTGTAGAAAACTGCGAAGAATTATATAATTTGAGGCGTTCCTATTACAGTAATCAAGTCATTTCTTACATATATGTGTAACCAATATGTCTTTCGTTTCTTCCTCTTCAATTAAGAAGCATGAAGCAATTACAAATTCTTATTCGCTAACAGTCATAATTAGACTTCGTTGAATTGCCACACGCAGCATACAATCAGGTTGCCGATATACGGTAGTATAGAGGAGGTGGGCGACCTCCCGGTCTCGTAGTATAAGCAGTTCATGTTAAGAGTTGTGTCCGGTCCAAATATATAGATAGAGCAGCTATAGCTAATGTATACATAAGTAAGCACTTGTTTTTGCATTACTGTGGTTGGAATAGTCAAAGCTTAACATTTGTTCAGTGCAGACAAGAATTCAATCAAACATGCTACAATGAGAGTGTTGCTGTGCCAAATAATTGCCCCTAGAATACCCATACCCCCGCAGCCAGTCTTGACCCGTTGGGGAACGTGGTTGGATTCTGTTAATTATTATGCAGAACATTACGGCAAAATAATGGAGGTAGGCTAATTGAAGCATTGGATAGCAGAGACAGCTCCTCTGTTGCAGCTGTAAAATCGTTGTCTTCTGAACAGCTATTGGAAGATATTCTGTTCATTGATTCTAACTTTAAAATCGTGTCCAAAAGCATCACCCTGTTACAATCGTCTAAACTATAACTCTTAGAAGCCCTTAATATAGTGGATAAAGTATCACAAATCGTTATCCAAAATAACAATTCACTAATTTCAGAAAAAGTGAAATGTAAATTGAGAAACATTATTGCTAAAAATTCTGCCTATTCACAAATACGTATTATAAATGATGTACCATCAGGTCACGACAAGACGTCTGAAGTTGGTGTACTAAAAAGTAGTGACTTTCAAATATGTACGTATTACATCGTGTGATGTTGAATTAATATTTTCCCAATATAAAAACTGTTTGAGTGACCATGGAAGGAGGTTCACTTTGAAGTCGCTCAAAACGTACGTAACTCTTATCTGCAATGCACATATTCAATGATGATGTGAAAATATTACATTAAATTTTAAGAGTTAATATATCTCACTACAAAATAATTGTGTATTTATATGTTTAGACATTTCCTACTTCAATGATCATTCATTATATTTCTTGAATGCAGGATACAGGTTTTACTGTAACCGGAGTATACTGCTCAGTATTTACATTAGAGGCATACTCTATCCTTTCCACGCCTCCTTCTCATACAGTCTATACTGCGTGCATAGTAAACCTTACGGTTCTCGTGGCAATTCCACGAAGTCTAGTCATAATTAATAGACCTAACCTCAACTCCTCTGCTTTCAGCAATGTCAATATCGTACGATGTCATGTTTTAAACGGCTGATAGGGAATCCGATGAGGCGATGAGGTGAAGACGTTACAGTGAACGCACTGCACTTAAAATATCCGTTGCGTGCGATTCGTACGAGGAGTGTGAGACGATGTAGTGAACGCGTACCTTTACAGTTGAGGAAAACCTCGGAAAACCCAATTACGCAATCAGCCCAAGCGGGAATCGAACGCACCCCCTAGCGCAGCTCAGGATGAGCAGGCAAACGAGCCTATCGCATAAGTAGGCCGGTGGAAATTTTTCTTCAATTTATTATTTCTGGAAAGCCTTACAGTCCTTGTGGAATCCTGGCTACTGCCGATGTCTTCCTAAGCTAACTTCAGACATATACAATGCGAGACTCTTTGGACCATCTTTTATAATGGAGATAAGACTATCTGCAACATGGTATTAGGAAAAAATGGTAAATTACGTGTTTTTGGAGAAATAGTCCAAAATACGTATTTACATATACACAATCGTATGTCTATTTTTATTTCAACCGACAAACTGTGTTTACTGATAGTATTTTGAGGTAGTAAACCACGTCTTGGAAATCCTTTACGTTATTTCTTAGCAACAGAGTGCGGAAGTGTTCAGGGAAGAATCCGGTAATAAAGTTACTTCCTGTAAGACGCATGATCTCGCACTGTACCTCACGCCGTCAGGCACTTTGTTTACAATTTGTCTACCCAAACAGTTCAGGCTTTGAATACCTTGACAGTGCTTTTCATGATAGATGGATTGGGCGTGGTGGTCCACTATCCTGGCCTGCTAGGTCACCTGATCTAAGCGCATCAGGCGGTTTTGTGTGGGACCACATGAAGACCAAAGTTTATCGTTCAGCCGAAGATCTTCCGGTAGGGGTCGTTGCTGCAGTCTATGAGTTAAGAGAAATTCAACATGTGTTTGTGATGGTCAGAAAGGCAATGATTGAGGTGCAGAAGCGAATGTAAGCCTTGTTAATCATTTTTAATCTTTATTGTTTTTCAATTTGAGGGTCGCTTTTAAATTTTAAACTTTTTTAACATGGATTTTTCCATATATATAATATGGATTTATATATATATATATATATATATATTCATACATTAGTCTGATGATGCCCACAATAGGGGCGAAAACGTTAACTAAACTAAGATGTATTAACAAAAATAACTTTGTGGATATATTTTGCTATAATAAATAAGTCAAAGACTGAAATATCAAAACTTCACATGTTTGTATTATCCTGGAACTTTGTTGGTTGAATTTAGATCCACCCTGTATTTATTTCCTCCTACATCTATATTAAGTATTAAATTACATAATTCTGATTGTTGTCTTATACAGTGTAAATGTCCGATTATTAAAGAATCCTCTGAAGTTAAGTATTTAGGCATAATTTTCGATAACCATTTAAAATGGAACCAATACATTGATTAAATTTGTAATAAATTACGTAAAATAGTATATTGTTTTGTTTTATTGAGGAATTACTTGTCAATAAGTTTATTACGTACAATATATTTAACTTTATTTCAATCGGTAATTATGTATGGAATTATAGGATGGGGTAGCTCATTTAAATCCAATTTTAATCCACTTTATTTATTACAGAAGAAAATAATTAAAATATGTCTTCATAAACCTATTGATTTTCCATCTCAAAATTTGTTTTTAGACTTTAATGTACTTCACGTAAAACAAATTTATTATATTGTATTAATAAAATTCATACATAAAAATCGAAATAATTTTGAATTGTGTTCTCATAGTTATGAAACAAAAGATACGAATTCTTTAAGATTGTTTGAACCAAAATGCAACACTGTTACAGTATTTAATCATAGTAGTAATTTAGGCCCAAGAATATATAACAAATTTATATTTAAATATCCTAATCTTGTCAATTCGAATAGTTCTAGTATTAAATTTAAAAAGTTATGTTATGGATTTTATAAAAATTGAAAAATTGTACATTTAAATTTATATACTATAATTGCATAGTAGACATAAGACAAATTGTATTGTATACTTATTAATTTCAATTCAGGAATCCGCCCCTGAGCACGAGTTCTCCTCTTTCAGGGGCGAGCTAAAGTTTTTTCAGTATATATTATATGTTATGTTATAATTATTAGCAAAATAATAAATAAATAAATAAATAAATAAATAAATAAATAAATAAATAAATAAATAAATAAATAAATAAATTTATCACATAGGCCTAATTAGATAAAAATACTGGATGTTCATTTCAAAGTGTGTCATGACGTCACTGCTGATGAGTCAGCGATTTGAAGCGAGTTTCAGCTTTTATGTCAGAGAAGTTGCCTATTAATCAAGGCGTTCAATCTGAACTTGAGAACGTGTACGGTATAACTTGAACGTTGTAGCAACAGATGGCGGTCTGTGTGCTACCATAACCTCTTTCGAACTGTTTTGCGAGGCCAAGTCGTACGCAAGGTATTTGTTATCATCGTTTGCGTACGGCAACATTCCACAACACAAATCAAATGCTCCGTGTCCATGTTGACCGTCGAAATTAATGTCAACAAATACGTAAGTAATCGTCTTAACCCTCTCCCCATATCTCGACAGTAAGGAAAAAAAAACTCACCTCAGTACATGTTTCGAAACAGTTCACACTCCTGCCACTACTGGCGTCACCGTACGTATCGGTAAGTACTCTTCTGAATGAACGCCGTACTTGCTAGGCAATTTCTCTGGCAGATAGGTACTACACCTCTGCGGAAGTGTAGAAAGATTGAATTCTCTAGGTCAGCCGTGGCGAAAAGGCCATGGTGCGCCGAGCCACTGTGTAAGCTGCAAAGTGGATAGCACCTATGGAGGGAGGCGGACAACCGAAGGGGAAGTTAATTTTTAGGACGTGTAACGAAGAAAGAAATGAAGAAGAAAACATAGCACACATTATCACAACCTAAAATTAACTGTCTTCAGAATGTTTCTGCGATAAAGTTTCAAAATCAGGAATTATGTCACTTACTGCCAATCGTAGTTGATCACGAAGGTATTTGTCTGTCAGTCATGATCTAAATTTGATTTTTACTATTTTCATTGCTGAAAATAATTTTTCACAAACGTAAGTTACAGCGAACATGGCTTCAACAGAGCAAGCGAAAGAACGAAGCTTCAAATATTTATTTTTTTCCAAAGATTTGAAAAGTTCAATATCTGTCAAGTCCTTACATCTAGCTTTCATTTAACGTCACATTGTAAATCTGTAAGTTTAAATTGAAAATCTAACCGCATTATTCGTACATCTGCTGTAAAAGAATCGACGTACAGAGATGATAATGACACTGATAAATAATAATAATAATAATAATAATAATAATAATAATAATAATAATAATAATAATAATAATAATAACACTTAACCTTTTAATGTTTCATCAGTAGCATGTAGTAACTTATAATGCCGTTTTATGTTATACAACCGTTTTCCTATAAGTAATATTTGTAACGAAGAACAAATCATACATTTAATATTTTAATAATAATAATAATAATGATTTATTTTAGCTGGCAGAGTTAAGGTTTCAAAAAGAATTATTCTCTTCCACTCAACCAGTTGATCAAAAAGTGTATATACATATGCATGAACTTACAAAGAATCCAACAATTTGATTTAGATGAAGTTACATGTATACAAAAGTTATTTACAAATTAAACAACGAAAAAATACTATGAACTATTAATTAAACACTGAAATAAACTGTTAGCAGAATTAAACTAAAATACATAGAATGTTAATATATTTCAAATAATATTAGATAATGAAAAAAGAGATTATTACGAGACAATTAAAATACAGCACAATCAGGATGATGTCTAAAGAAAAAGTAACAATGTAGTCAGTGATAGTTTAAATCAGTATGATTGGAGTGAAATGCTAATAAGGTTATCTTTTAAGCTGTTCTTAAAGGTGTTTGTTGTCTTGCAGCCCCTAATACTTTGTGACAAGGAATTCCATTGACGCGTAAGCAAAAGAATGCATCCTCCCATTCTACTTGAAACTTTCGTTTTTTATAGAGGTACATGGTTTCGAGAGAGATATTGCGACGATACGCCACTCGCAGGTCCGAGACAAATACAAATAGAACGGAGTTTGACTCCAGTGAGTAAGAGGGTGGGGGTTGTAGGTAAGAAGCGAGAGAAAAGCACTGCGAGCCACAATGTGCTCGTGAGTCGCATTTTCGCCGCGGCTGCTCTAGGCTCATCGACTAGCCACATGACGGCATACAGCGAGCCATGACACACTTTGAACTGAACACCCAGTATATGAGACTACGATAATGATCACCTCTCGGAAGAGAACTAATGATACAAGTGCATGAGTATAAACTGAAGTAAAGCAGACGAAGAAGACATACACATTACAATAACACTTTTAGCTCGACGTGTAACGATAAAGAAGCCAGACGCTGTTTAAGCAAATCGGAGCTACAAGAAACTTTTTGAAGTTATAGACTCGATGGCAAAACACATTTATAAGTCATTCGGACCGCGACACATATCGATGCAGGAAGTGAGAAAGCAAAGCTAGCACGGAGTCGCGCCCGCCATTATGGGGGCACAGACTCATCAATCAATGTCGTTTAAGATCCAAACATGCCAGTTAACCTGCGAGACGTTCGCAGATCATCTGATCTGTTGGCTGACGCAGATCACATCCAGACGGTCGATGAGCGTACTTCAGGTTTTTATAAAACTGTCGCCATCAGGAACCAAATGACTTATTCAATTATCTCATTTGCCGAATAGGCAACAACAGAGAACTTAATTTGCAGGCACTTATTACGAGGAACAATAAAAAATCTGCGCTGTATCAGGGATATACCGGCACGTAGAATACGTCACCCAGTTTCGGAAATGAAACTACAGTTGTGTTGGTTTGAATGTTTTATTTTTGTTCCGGTTTACAGATGGACAGTATGGGTCTATCATAAGTAGAGCCCGGATGTTTGGCAAAATGGCTTTTTTACTGGATGGAAGTAAACCAACATTTTCATAGATATAAATGTGATTTGGGATAAATCAAAGTGATAGAGCCAATTTTTATTTTATTAATAAGTATTTAATGAATTTCAATCTTTTAAGGCAATATAAACTACATTTAAATGTTTATTTGCTACTGATTTAATAACAATATAATGAACGTTTTCGCTCGCCATTTAGGGCATCTTCAGATATAACAAAACATATTATTTCTGGTTTGATTTATTATAACATATTATGCAAATAACAATCTGGTAGCTCGGCAACGAAAGAACAAAATATTGTTCTCTATTTTCCTATTCTCACTTCCTAAGACGTAAGCAAAGAGGAGGAGTCACGCCGGAAATAACAGCGACACGACTATAATTCAATAATAAATGTCTGTTTTGTCATTTTAAAGCAATATTTCTTGTTCATTTGTAATTTTCTAATTAATTGTAATGTAATGTGTATGAAATTTAAATATGAAACTTGAATGACACAACTTAGTAACAATAGCAAATAAAAGTAATTTATTTCGGTGCTTAATCTGCTAACAATCGTGCTTTAATACTACTGGCGTAATATGAATTATGATCGGCAAAACTGTCATGTCTTCACAATACCAACAATCAGCTTTATGATTTTCAATATCAAGTTCATTCTCATAGAAGTTGTCACGTAACATTTTCAAGTGTTTCATTTCATATTTTCAAATCTTACAGTTGCAATTTTTTGCTACACGTGTTTATTATTGTAGAAGAAAGAAATGTGACTGAGGAACAGTCAAGTTATTGGGTGACAGAAGGTATAAAATCGGTTAGTTAGAATGCCTAATATATGTCTTTTTTATATTTTAGGAGAAAAATTCGCTCCGGTGCCGGGGATCGAGCCCGGGTCCTTGGTCCTACGTACCAAGCGCTCTGACAACTGAGCTACGCCGAATTCAATCCACAGCACCGGACCGAACCTTCCTCCATCGATGTTTCCCTTTGTGGCCTGACTCCAAGTTAGACATATGTAAGTTGACGTGTATCCAATGTCAACTGGGCGTTAATGCATAGGATGAAAATAAATGGTTCTAAAAGTAAATCTATAACATTTTGTAAAACCCGAGAGGAAACTAGTCTTAATTACGAATTCAGTGGTGATGTAATTCCGCAAGAACAATGTTGTAAATACCTAGGAGTGTATTTAAACTCCAAACTTTCTTGGGGAGAGCATGTTGATAATGTTACATGGAGGGCACTTCACTTTATTATGAGAATCTTGAGAAAGGCTAGCCCCAAATCGAGGGAAATCGCATATCTAACGTTAATGCGACCGTTAATGGAATACGGAACTACATGTTGGGATCCCTATAGAATATATCAGATAAATTCTTAGGAAGAATCCAGTATAGGGCAGCTAAATTTGTTAAAGGTAAAAGAGAAGATGGAAACGATACGATAAAAGAATTTAAATGGGAAACTTTGGAAAACAGACGTAGGAAAACTAGAATAACATCATTTTACAGAGCACATCTAGGTCAGAAAGCATGGGTAGACATAACGGCTCGCTTAGAAAAGCCAACGCACTATGGTAGGAACGATCATGATTTTAAAATCAAATGTAGGAAACAGAAAACGGATGTAGGTAAATTCCCATTTTTAAATAGAACTATAAATGATTGGAATGACCTACCTGCAGCGGTCTTTGAGGGCTGTCCCTCCTTAAGGAGATTCAAGAATAACTTAAAAAGTTGTGTATAAAGTGAAAATTAAAATTAAGGCGACATTTAACATTTAATTTTTTTAAGGTGACATGTATTTATCTAGCCTGACGAGTTACTTCCTTGGTTTGAATTATAAATTATTTAAAAATAGCGTGTAAGAGGGCCTTAGACTAGAAATGTTTAGCTTAAATGTAGTTCTGTTTATAAGTATGCATAAGGATGTAATTTATTTGATTTATTTGAACTGTTGTATCAGTGAAGCGAGGTGAGTCAGTGAAGTTATGGTTTTTACAGTGCAGTGAACAGTTCCGATAAGTGATAATTTATAGCGTCAATGAAATGTGTTCTATAGTGTCTGTGAAATGAGTTACAGAGTGTCAGTGAAATGTGTGCTAAAGTGTCAGTGAAATGCGTCATAGTGCCACTACAGGGAATGAGACGAGAGTAAAGTGAAAGACTATTGAAACTTATGTAGGGCCTATACATAATTATGTAGGTCGTATTGTAAAATTAGGTATTTTATTTATGTTTTATTATTATTGTGTTAAATTGTATTGTGTATTCTTATTGTATTGTGTATAAATTGTATATGTATTGTAAAATTGAATTGTGTATTGTAAATTTTATTGTGTATTGTTTATAATTTTATTGTGTATGGTTTATGCAGTGTAAATAAATACCATACATACATAGCATACTTGCAGTGTAAATAAATACATACATACATTATACTAGGAGCGCACTCAGCTGAGTGACTTGTTGGCCGGGAATCCGAGTTATTATACACTGCTAGCTAAGAGAATATTGTAGATATATCTATAATATTCTCTTACCTAGCAGTGAATAATAACTCCATAAGAAGGCCACATTTCATCATGTACAGCATATAAGTAATTAAAGTTTCATCCTATAAAACATGGAAATGTGACTAATCGTGTAGAGGAAGTCTGAAACTTAGTATAAGCAAATTTCCATAATTTATTGCAGTTTCAAAAATGTGTAGCAAAGTTCCTTTTCTAAATAAAATGCTGTGAAAGAATAACATTGAGTGTACTAAAATAAAAAAATCCATACCCTGTTTATGAACGCAAGATATTGTAGCATAAATAACAGAGACACTGGCAGTATTCACACGTGCCAAGTTAGCAGTGCTTCCACGAGATACCTGACGTAAGAGCATGCTATTCAAGCTTAAAATCTCATCTAAGCAGGCATTAAAGCCCTGCATAACGCGTCTGTTGATGTGGCAGGGCTGTTCGGGAAGTGCTGACTGGGAATAAACGCAGGAAAAACCAGAGCTGTGCGAAACTTTTAAGCACCTACGCTGAAGAAATAACGATAAAAGTTAATTATTACCACCTCAAGACTATAATTTATACTAAGTGTCATAAGTAACTGCAGCGAGTTTATAAACTACCAAGATGTATGGACTTCTTTAAAAGCACGTAAAAAAGTAACATATTGTGAGAAACTCTCTATGATTGCATGTGAAGTCTATACAGAAATTAGAAGAAAGAAATACAATTTGCTAAGATTTAAATGTGCCTAATGAACGGAATGAAATGAGCTATGAATAACGATCAATCCTACAATAATAATAATAATAATAATAATAATAATAATAATAATAATAATAATAATAATAATAATAATAAAATAATATTTTCCTGAGTATTAGTTTTAATTTCTGTAATAATGTGCAACCCGAGTAAATTGTGGTTACCCTGCACCATAGCTGCCAGTGAAGGTTTTCAACAACGACACGTATTTGTTTTCTTAAAAAAAAATGTAGTGTCATGTCTCATATGCTTATTATGTCTTTGTTATAATAATGGCTTATAAACGATTTTATTTTAATAGACATTACAACAGCGTGCAGTTAACTTTTTATAGCATATCCAAATGTATACCGGTACCATATTTTGTAACAGCGAGAGTATGTATTTTTGTGGTTTTCTTATTGTAATAAAAACAATACATATCTGAAAATAAAGTTGGTTTATTTGCTGTGAAGTTGTGTGTCTTTTGTAGATCTTTTGTCGCTACTAAGCGTCCAGGGTGCATCAAGAGGAGGTAGATCTACATCTACATATATCAGAATTGTAATACTCCAGAACCTCTTCCTCAATTTTTAAACCAAATATTTTCTAACTCCATCTTATTCTCTGTAGATTTGGAAGATGATGTTTGTAAAAAAGAAACACCAGTAGATATATTAAGATCCCTGGCTCTTGAAACAATTAACCTCAAGTGTCCAGGAACTGAGAAGCTTCTTGTTTATACAGACGGATCCAAATCGGAAGATGATATTAATGTTGGTGCCGGTGTATACAGCGATATCTTTGCCTTTTATATAGCGGTAGGCACTCATAGGTCAGCTTATGAAGGTGAAATTGAAGGTATCAGGCTAGCCTTAACTCAACTGATATGTCATCAAACTAAATTCAAGAATGTCGTCATCCTGTGCGACTCCAAATCAGCCACAGAATGTGTAGGTTCCTCAGACCCTGAGTCAACATCAATCCAAGACTGTCCAAATGCCATACAACTATTACAAGCAAAACACAAAATCGTGATACTACAGTGGGTCCCCGGGCACTGCGACTTATTTGGCAATGAGCAGGCCGATGTCTTGGAAAAAAGGTGCTAAAATTTTATAAACATCTCCTAAATCAACACCATTCCAGACAATAAAATTATACATCAAAGAAGTTACCCACAACATCCACTCCCATGAGATTGCAGAAAAAACATAGCCTATGACAAACACTGGAGAGGGGCCTTCTATCAATACCTAACAGACCAAGAAGATTGGCAGTCGCGCATTTCCGCATTGCAACTAGTCATGACTGCTTGGCGCAGCATCTCCACCGTTTCGGTATTTATCAACATCCAACCTGTACCTTTGTGACCTTCAAGAAGCGATGAATAGGGATCATCTCCAAAGCTGTCCAGCTCTAAAATCACTGACTGAATGTGCCAGATACTGGGAAGCGAGAAGCCTCATGCCTCTGTTAGGTCTTAGTTTTTAGTTCTTTAAGGATTTTGTTTAGTTCCTTCATTAGATTTAATTTTAAGTTGTATTAAGTTAATTGTTTTAATGTTGAGGTTGTGTTTAGGTAAAAGATAAGTTATCTATGTACCTGCCATTCGAATAAATAAATAAATAAATAAATAAATAAATAAATAAATAAATAAATAAATAAATAAATAAATAAATAAATAAATAATTAAATAAATTTAAAATAAATAAATAAAATAAATAAATAAATTAAATAAATAAATTAATAAAAATAAATTAATTAAATAAATAAATTAAATAAATAAATAAAATAAATAAAATAAATAATTAAATAAATAAATAAAAATAAATAAATAAATTAAATAAATAATTAAATTAAATAAATAATTAAATTAAATAAATAATTAAATTAAAATAAATTAAATTAAAACAATTAAATTAAATTAAATAAATAAATAAAAATAAATAAATAAATAATAAATAAATAAAAAACAAATAAATAAATAAATAAATAAATATATATATATATAAGTAAATAAGTTAGTTTATTTACAAGAAGCCAATGATTCATTAAATTTAACATTGTATTACAACTGTATTGTCCACAACTATTTTAAATATTAGAGGAAATACTGTATAATGTGATACAAGTGAAACAAGCTTATGCGATATTCAAGTGGTGGAAATTGAAACCAAATGAAGACAAACGGATTGCAATACGTTCAGAGAGCGTTGGAAGTCACGGTATGGTTTTATCATTTCCTTTGCGAGACATAAAAGGGTGAAGTTGGAAAGGGTGAGCACCCCAGAACCACATCAATACACAATATATCACACGATACCGTCACAGCGGCGCAGTTAATAAAAGCGTGCAATACATTCGGGGCTGGTTTTTATATAAGCCCTGACAATAAGGGACTAATCGAATACGCTGGTCAGCGAACATGTGTGTGCCGGTATTTATGGCACCGCTACTACATCCATTAATCCAACATTGTCTTCCTCGGTTTGTATAGCATTTTTCCTTTACTGCTTAACATGTCAAACTTCTGCCAGATGATGCATCGTGGGAACCAGAATGCGGTCGGGACATATGGTTCTATTAGCAGCGGCCGCGGCCCGATTCTGCCTGGATCCCTTGATCGGGAAATAGATCTGCAGCAGCACGCACTTCGCACCCCGAGTTCGGTTCCCACGGATCACTTTAACGTTTTAAAAGCACGCTGTAAAAATAAGAATGGTAAACTACGCCTAATTTCTCATCAGCTAATAAAGTATTGTTATTTTACAGAAATTTAATCACATTTAATGACGCATTGTCATGAACATGGTACGAGAGAGTTGACATTGTAATTGATAGGCATATTTTAAATGATAAAAGTTAGTAGATTTTCTTCCACTTCCATGTCCTATTCCAAAAAAATGAAAAGCATGTACGAGTCCTCCCATAATAGCAATGAAATAATGAAAACAACAAAATGATTGTCTTAATGCTTAACCCATACAAGCCTAACGCCATACGTTTAAACTGAGATGAGATTTCAGTGGCTTTTATTTCGATGAAGATGGCTATTTAAAAGTACGATATAAACAAGGCTCTGTACCTGTTCGCATGAACCTTACACTATATGCATACATCACCATAACAACATTATAGCACACAGCAAAGAAAACTATATGATTTATTTTGTGCGAGATCGTGCGTATTTGCTTGCTTTCCGCACAAAACCAATACGCGGTAAGTGTGAAATACCACATTCAGTATTCCCAACGTAACTTACTTACTTACTTACTGGCTTTTAAGGAACCCGGAGGTTCATTGCCGCCCTCACATAAGCCCGTCATTGGTCCCTATCCTGAGCAAGATTAATCCAATCTCTATCCTCATATCTCACCTCCCTCAAATCCATTTTAATATTATCTTCCCACCTACGTCTCGGCCTCCCTAAAGGTCTTTTTCCCTCCGGCCTCCCAACTAACACTCTATATGCATTTCTGGATTCGCCCATACGTGCTACATGCCCTACCCATCTCAAACGTCTGGATTTAATGTTCCAAATTATGTCAGGTGAAGAATACAATGCGTCCAGTTCTGCGTTGTGTAACTTTCTCCATTCTCCTGTAACTTCATCCCTCTTAGCCCCAAATATTTTCCTAAGCACCTTATTCTCAAACACCCTAGACTTATTCCAAACGTAACACACATAACAATTTCCCTCTTCTTACCGCTTAAGCGCCATATTCATTTTACTGCTTTAGGCTTTTAACATATTATTTTTAGAGACGTTCAATATAGTAATAATTATAAATTGGAAACTTACCACTGCAATTTCACCTAAACTGCACTGTTAATTATTGTTTTTAAATATTTGCAAAAATTAAGTAAACTCTACAACTCCAATAAAGTTACTGCATTCGTGATGCAAGTAACATTAAGGAAGCCGTGAAAAAATCAACAAACTTGCCGATGTTATTACTGCAATATGTTATATAATATAATATTGTTAAAATATTAAAATGAAAAATAAATCATTACATAACCTTACCGTTTGTTTTAAGTTCGCATTTATAGACTGGGGGAAAAAAAAGACAGACGTATATCACGGCCTCCTGGAGTATAGTAAATACAGAAAATATTTTAAAGCAACAATGTTGAAGATAGATATTTTTGTTTTGCAAATTTTCCGTCATTGAACAGAAACCAAGATGGAGATTTCATTGCAACTAATTAGAAATTCCTCTTTCAGGTATGTAATAAACGATCTTCGCAGAAAATAATGTACGATACACGAGCGGTATGTTTTCTTTCAATTCTCGGAAATTAAAAAAGCTCAACTACGTTTCGCTTTTTCAAACTTTTCCTCGAACATGAAAACTTCAACATACCGCTCTTTTAACGCATATTACTATTACCATGACCCTCCAATGTTACTTACGCAGGTTGGCATACACATGAAAATTTGTAAATACCAGACTGAACATTACTGGATATGAGTTCCTGTATGTAAATAGCTCATACTGGTCACCTCTACCATCACTAAAAGTTTGTAAAAAGTTATTGAAACACCCCGTATAAAGAAAAAAAAACGCTTTCAACAGTACATATGTAGATTAATAAGTACATATTTCTTAGCATGATACATACCTCCAAATTTTATAATATTATTTAGAAACTTTGTAAAAAAAAAGTTAGGTACTGAAACATTCTGTATAAGACAAAAACATGCTTTCAACGTACATTTGTGACAGTACAGACTCAGAAACAAAATTTGAGCCACCTGAATTTTCCAAGTTTCAGTTATACTGCTCAGTCAGGTGGCCCAAATTTGTTTCTGGGTCTGTACATGTTTCTTAGCATTATACATAGCTCTAAATTTTAGAAAGTTATAGCAAAGATAGCAAAAGTTTATAAAAAAAAGTTATTAAAACACCCTATACAAAGAGAAAAAACACGCTTTCAACAGTGCATATGAAATAGTACAAGTTTCTTAGCATTACACATAGCTCTACATTTTGGAAAATTATAGCAAAAGTTTGTACAAAAGTTATTGGAACATCCTGTATAAAGAAAACATACTTTGAACAATACATCTGTAATAGTAGCCTATGTCTCTTAGCACGATACATAGCTCTAAATTTTAGAAAGTTATAGCAAAAATTTGTAAAAAAAAGTTATTGAAACACCCTGTATAAAGAAAACATACTTTGAACAATACATCTGTAATAGTAGCCTACATGTCTCACAGCACGATACATAGCTCTAAATTTTAGAAAGTTATAGCAAAAGTTTGTAAAAAAGTTATTGAAACACTCTGTATAAAGAAAACATACTTTGAACAATACATCTGTAATTGTAGCCTATGTCTCTTAGCACGATACATAGTTCTAAATTTTAGAAAGTTACAGCAAAAGTTTGTAAAAAAAGTTATTGAAACACCCTGTATAAAGAAAACATACTTTGAACAATACATCTGTAATAGTAGCCTACATGTCTCACAGCACGATACATAGCTCTAAATTTTAGAAAGTTATAGCAAAAATTTGTAAAAAAGTTATTGAAACACACTGTATAAAGAAAACATACTTTGAACAATACATCTGTAATTGTAGCCTATGTCTCTTAGCACGATACATAGTTCTAAATTTTAGAAAGTTACAGCAAAAGTTTCTAAAAAAGTTATTGAAACACCCTGTATAAAGAAAACATACTTTGAACAATACATCTGTAATAGTAGCCTATGTCTCTTAGCACGATACATAGCTCTAAATTTTAGAAAGTTATAGCAAAAGTTTGTAAAAAAAGTTATTGAAACACCCTGTATAAAGAAAACATACTTTGAACAATACATCTGTAATTGTAGCCTATGTCTCTTAGCACGATACATAGTTCTAAATTTTAGAAAGTTACAGCAAAAGTTTGTAAAAAAAAGTTATTGAAACACCCTGTATAAAGAAAACATACTTTGAACAATACATCTGTAATTGTAGCCTATGTCTCTTAGCACGATACATAGTTCTAAATTTTAGAAAGTTACAGCAAAAGTTTGTAAAAAAAGTTATTGAAACACCCTGTATAAAGAAAACATACTTTGAACAATACATCTGTAATAGTAGCCTACATGTCTCACAGCACGATACATAGCTCTAAATTTTAGAAAGTTATAGCAAAAGTTTGTAAAAAAGTTAGTGAGACATCCTGTATGACGAAAAAAGCATGCTTTCAACAGTACATTACTACATGTCTCTTACCATGGTATATAGCTCTAAATTTTAAAAAGTTACAGCCTTGTATATCCAAGAGCCCCAAAGCCCCAAATAGTAACTGCATATCGAATATACTTCACAGTAAGTATTTGCCTTGTGATGGTATCATCGGGAAATGATACGGTAAATTTATAATCACAAAGAATATTGAAACTCAATCAATCTTCGCAATCTGTATCAGATGCTGCATTTTAAGTGCTTCCGTGTTTCCACAGTCATGACGTTCACTATTGATCGATGCACAGCTCCATTTCATTTTGAGAGGGGCTAATGTATCTGTAGAACATGCGGACGCCTCTAAAAGGAACACTCAAGGCGCCTTTCAAATCAGTGATCGAGTGGTATGCTTGTAAACATATACACAACTTGTCCTTTGGCTATGCAAGCTGTTCATGATGCAATCCAGTCTATTTGCTTTAATATGAAACCATTTTATAGTTTCTACACTTGCTGCTTTATAGCTTAACTATCTCTTCATTTATTATTATTATTATTATTATTATTATTATTATTATTATTATTATTATTATTATTATTTCCCTTGTGTTCTTATAGATTTTTACCAAATTCCGATTATAAATATGAGATTAATTCCAAATATTTCAATTGCGGTAGTTTGTTTACCAGACGTTAGGATCTTGATTATTTATTTTTTTGTAAAGTCATTAAGGGTGATATTGATTGTGAATCATTCATAAGCAATATCAGTCTTCGTATTCCTGCTAAGGGTTTAAGATTTCATAAAATGTTTTATAATAGGAATTCTAAATCTCTCTCTCCGGTCTGCAGATGTATTAAATATGCTAATTTGCATGGATTGAACTTGGATTCATTTAATGTGTAGTATACACTTTTTGAGTTTTTATGTCAGTTTTATTAAATTATGCCATTTGTTAAGATATGTATCATACTATTCTTGTCAATTGCATATCTTTACAACACTACTTACATTATTCCAGGCTTCATTTATATGATTTCATTAATTCATTTGTAATTCATTTTATTTAATTGCCATTATTTTAATTATCTCACTGTACTAATTTTAATAATTATTTGTGCTATTTATTTTGTTGCATTTGGTCAATGATTAATGTTGACTATTCTATTGATTGTTTTGTATCTAGTGCTAAACTGTAATGCCTTGTGCTGTTGTTTTGCACGTTAGTATTCTAACAGTCTTACTAATAAACCGTGTATAGTTTTTATATGAGACTTATGCAGAGTTGAGACAGAAAACGTTACTAATAAACCGTGAATAAGCTATGGACGTATAAACAGGCTGTAACTATACAATGGGAATTGCTTTGCAGTAGTTATATACACGAAACCCCTTGTTTAAGCGTTGTATATAGCGAAAAAATGGCCGCCCCTCTAACAGCTGTTCGTATCGACTGTCATTTTATGATGATGGTTACCTTGCAACCACAGAACAAACCAAAGATCATAGAATTATAGAATAATATTGCTTTAGCTTGTACTCTTTGACCAAAATGTAGTGTGGTAATCGATTAGAGCCAGTTGTACTATCGATATTTAACACGCTACACTAGAGCGCTCTACCGGATGCAGTAGAGAACCTCAGATATTCTATTACCTTTCGTAACGAAGTAATGACGAAACTATGACGTAGCTGTGTAACAGTCATACTGTTATACACGACGTATGTAGTGATTATTAGTAAGGAATTTACACACGACTTATAAACGAGCTACTCATTGAATAAGACAGTTAAACGTCTGTATATAGAGTTTTTATTAGTAAGAACGTAAATAAATAAATAATAATAATTATTATATCAGTAACTACTATATGTGTAATAATAATAATAATAATAATAATAATAATAATACCTAATACAGAGTGTCCGGGACAAAATTTACCAATAAGAAAGTTTAATAACTTACCAAATAATTGATGGATGAAAATGCTGTTTGCGGGAATTGACAAAGGGACTTCCAAAGTTTCGAATGACCACTAATAAAGTTCTATGTGTGCACCTCTTGTAGCACGACAGATGTCCAGGCGATATTCAAGTTCTTGCCATGTGTTTCGTTACATCTTTGGAGTGACAGTTGCACAAGCAGCGACAATTCTCCGACGCAGATCCTCCAAATCTGCCACTACAGTCTTGTATACAATGTCTTTTATGTATCCACAAAAAAAAAAGAAGTCCAGTGGGGTTAGGTCTGGGGATCTGGGAGGCCAACCTCGACCAATCCATCGCTGAGGAAAGCATTCATTCAAGTGATCTGTAACATGTAATGCATAATGAGACGGAGCTCCGTCTTGTTGGAAAACATATCCCTGTGGAATTTGAGGAATGGCGTAATTTTGCAGCATATCAAGATACACATTTCCATTGATAGTGTTTTCCACAAAAAAGAACGGTCCAATCACAGTTTCATGTGTAAGTCCGCATCAAACATTAATCTTAGGGCTGTCTCTTTCCAATTCCCTCACTACATGCGGATTTTCTGATCCCCAGATGCGACAATTGTGCCTGTTGACGATCCCACAGACGTGGAAGGTGGATTCATCACTAAACACGACCTTCTGCAGATATCCATTTTCAATATCAATTTTCAACAGCATGCCACTAGCGAAATCATATCGTGCAGGCAAGTCGTTTGGTTTCAACTTTTGAACCAATTGAATCTTGTATGCATGCAGACGTAGCCTCTTGTGCAGAACATCGTGGATAGTTGACTTTGGAATTGCAAGTTCCCTGCTGGCACGGCGAACAGACTTACACGGGCTCCGTTGGAAAGCTTGCTGAATTCTGTCGACTTGCGCTTCTGTCACTTTCTTCCCGCGTGGTGTTTTCTCTACAAGAGAACCGGTCTCAAGAAGCTTTCTATGCCAAGTTGTTATTGTGTGCCTATCTGGTGGTTGCTTCTGAGGCCACTGTTGTCTAAATCTTCTCTCCACTATCTTCGGATACTTGAATTCGGCAAGCCAATAGCAGCATTGAACTTTTTGTTGCACTGTGAAAGAGCTATTTTAATTACAGCTATGTCAACAACAATGACCAAATGTTGCCAACATCACACATAAAACTTAAAATGTCCCTCTTTCATTTGCCGCAAATTTCATTTTCCTATCTCCATTATTACGCGAGTTATTAAACTTTCTTATTGGTAATTGGTATTCTAGTAGTAGTAGTAGTAGTAGTAATAATAATAATAATAATAATAATAATCATCATCATCATCCTTCACGAATTAGGCCTCTGTAGACCTGTTTCGGCCCCATCTAGCAGTCTTCTTAACGGTCTTCCTGGTCGACGATGTCCTCTAGGTTTATATTGCATCATAATTTTTGGGATTCTTGAATTTTCCATTCTTCTTACATGATCTAGCCAACTGAATTTGTATCTGGTGATTTTTTCTTCTACTGACTCTACTTCTAATTGTTCTAAAATTTCTTCATTCCTTTTTCGGTCTAAAAGAGTATATCCTGCTGTTCTCCTGAAAAATTTCATTTCCGTTGCTTTGATTCTGTTCATGTCTTTTTTCTTTAATGTCCAAATCTCGCTTCCGTATAGAAGGGTGGGTAATGCCAGTGTATTATATATTTTTATTATTGTAGATTTTTGTACTAATTTAGCTTTTAATGTATTGTTTATTATTCCTAGAATTTGTGTAAATTTGGTAATTTTCTTGTTCACATCTTTTTCATTTTGATAAGATATTTCACAACCCAGATAATTGAAATTTTGCACTTGTTCGAGGCAATGGTTATTGTGTATTATCTTACTTCTCACTGGGTCTTGTCCTAAAAATGCCATTACTTTTGATTTTTGTGCTGAAATTTCCATCCCAAAATCTTTTAATATTTCATTTAATGTATACAATCCTCTTTGTAAATTATCCTCTGAATTGGAAATTATGACTTGATCATCGGCATAGAGTAAGGTATTTAATGTTAGAGCACTGGTTATTTTGATTCCTGATGTGTAGATTTGGTTCCATTTTAAAATAATTTCATTTATATAAATATTAAATAAAGTTGGTGATAGTGGACAACCTTGTCGAACTCCATTATTAACTAATTTTCTTTCGGATATACAGTTATTTATAATAATAATAATAATAATAATAATAATAATAATAATAATAATAATTTATTTTGCATGTAACATCATAGTCTTGTGTTATTTCTCACATATTTTGAAATTTGAGAGTAGCAAGATAAAAAAAAATGTATTTTGAGGGTATTCTAGGAAAAAGAAAAAAGAATTCAATGCCAGTGCTCTAAACAATATAAAAACTTAAAATAGCTGGTCATAAACAAATAGACTTTCAATCAAAGATAAAGAAAATGAGAAACAATAGACAGTCCACTAGGTAAACTCTCAGAAAGAGGTTTAGAGTGTGCTGGGATCCAACAAGCCCTGTGGAACATATCGGAGGAAGGCGATTTGAGAGGGGGGAGCACACTAATGGAACAGGTGACGGGAGAGCGGTGCAGTAAATATTTGAAGTGGGAGCACGAAGCAAGAGGACACGAGAAGGTAAAGTTCGACATGTGGGGCGCAGCACAAAGGTCAGGAGCGAGGGCTTCGCTGCACTTCGCAGCAATTCCGACGCAGCACTGGTCGCCACACACCGATACGGCCAGGAACATTACTTATAGCGTGTGTGGGTGGGAGAGGAGTTTGTAACTAATTCTGTAAACGTATCCGAAGAACACAACGCTTCAAGTATCTGAGGAGAAGGTGATTTTGGAGTTGCAGAACGGTAAGTATATAGGGGACGGAGAGAAGTTTCTCTACACTCTGCTATAGGGTTTTCTATAGCTCGCGACACTGAAGGTTTCTTTGACAACAAATTGGAAAATGGCCTAATTTTCAGAGGGATGGTAGTTTAGTATGTGAAGAATTCACACAGGATGTCAGTTGACTTGAAAACACATTAGAAAATAGCTCAAAATTGGAAACAATTTTTAGGTTAGCTAAGATGGATTGCCTACTCAGCAGTGAAATCATGGTTTAGAAAATTTCAAAATAAACGTCACGAAATGCACATTTCACTTCACTTGATATATGAAAGCATCGAAAAGTGTAAAGTCACAGTTTGTTGCACCGTATAACTTAGAAAACAGTTGAATGGTGTGTTGAACTCATTAATTGGCATTAATATCAGGATTCCACGAATACCGAAAACAAAACGATTTGACTTCAGCTGTTGTCAGACAATGAAAGAAGATAAGATGCAGTAGACAACAACCATTCTAGGTTAATTTTCTTAGAAAAATTTGTCTTATACAGTCTGGAAAAAATGTGATTCAAAAAGCTACCATTATTAAATTAACCAATCATAACAATATAAAAATACTTTTTATCTTCGCTTAACGTTTTTCATTGTATGTATAACTCCATCTTTCCTTAAATTATTTAAAGCATCTAATAGGGTATGGGTTACCAATAAAAAAAATATGATTTCGCAAAAATGCACAAATAAAAATTTAATTTTGCAAAATACTATCTATATCAATTGAAAGAAACAGTAGTCTTTTATTTAAATTTTATTGTTTTTTTAAATCTTTTAACATATAGGTCTACACAATCCCATCTTATCTAAGCAGACTGTCAAATTTATTTGCATCATTACATCACATCACGCCAGAATAGTGGTTTTTATGCCTACTCCACTCAATGTTATTTATTTTCAAAATAATATGCATACTTTCAAAATGTTTCATGGCTTCCGAATTTTTTTACAATAACGGTTATCTCTTTAGAGAGTGCCTATTTTGCCTATATTATCAGATTTTTTAGTTTTATCTTGTAAGAAACTGGGAAAAATAAACCTATTCACATTCAAATTTATAAAATTTAAAAAGTCATGAACACATTTTATTATATTATTAAAAATATATTTTCTTTTTCTGAAAAGAAAAAAAACTATCATAACTTCGTAAAGTATACTTTATAGAACATGCAATAAAAATTTCAGCTTCTTAACTTAAAATTTCCGGAATCCTTAGAGAAATGTGAATGCAGAGAAGGGGCAAAAATACAGCAGGAAGGGAAAATGAGTTCAGAAGTATTCAGCCTTTTTAAAAATAGTATAATTACACAACCGCCGTAAGATTTTAAAACTTCGTCCAGTGTAACGTACTCATTATAGCTTCATTTTATGAAGAAAAAATCTGAAACGTCCAAATTTTCACACAACCCTCCCCTTAAAGCGAGAACTCGTCACTAACGGGGAGCGAAAGCGTCACATTCCACTTCGCAGTCCGTTGCTATTACTACAGCTTCTCAAAGTGTGTAATTCAAGTGAAATTTGAAAACTGACGTTTCTAAAGACAACTGCACTCGCTACTAATCTCACGTAATCTCTTCTATGTAGCTACATGTTTCGTTTCGTTACATGGCAGCAGACAAGAATGCAGGCCGTGTGCTAGACGCGACATTACACAAAAAGCGACGTGCAGGGGGTCGTAACGGAAGGCAGCAGGTTAACTGCTCGCATGGGCATTACACAGCAGTCGACGAAGAAAAATCCAGACGAGTCTGCATCCCAAAACACTCTTAAGTCCGCCAACGAGAAAAACTAGATGACAAAACAGTAGCTTTACCCGCAACACTCCAGATTAAAATCAGGACGCAGCCTGCAACACAGCTATTTCAGTTCTCTTTCTTTTTATTTTTAGTTACGAACTCAACACCGCTGTATTACGTTTTTACTATCTGCTTCCTACAGTATGGCAAAATATATTAACAAAGAAATATAGTTACGACTACGCCTAAGTGGCACGTAATTTTTCATGATTATTATTATTATTATTATTATTATTATTATTATTATTATTATTATTATTATTATATTAAACACTTCAGTCATCTAGCCTGCTTTCAAAAAACTGAAAGTTAGAATTTATAAAGCAGTTATATATTACCGGTTGTTCTGTATGGCTGTGAAACTTCAACTCACTTTGAGAGAGGAACAGAAGTTAAGGGTGTTCGAGAATAGGTGCTTAGGAAAATATTTGGGGCAGATAAAAAAAGTTAATGTTTTTTCTTCCATCGTGTTAATAATGTCAAAAGAAGTGCTTATACAAATTTTTACCACTCGACCGCAATTACGAGGCCGTCCAGAAAGTGATTTTCCTGGGGCCGTTTATAGAAAAAAGCACAATTGCATCAAAATATTTATTGAAACAGATACAGCAATTGTTGCGCTATTTGTCAACATGTCGTCCACTGGAATTGAGATATCTGTCACACCATAGGATCAATGTTTGTGTCGTAGAAGTCAGCCGCCTCAGATCGGAACCAGCGTTTGACTGCGTCTGCACCTCTCTGTCAAATCCTTGATATGAGAAATGTCTCAATTCCGATTGAAAATATGTTGAAAAATAGCTCAACAATTGCTGTGTCTGTTCCAAGAAATTTGTACAATGAAATCATTTTTTTTTTTTTGTTAACGGCTCCTGGCGAACTTATTTTTTACGGCCCTCGTATTCATGAAATCTCTCCATATACGCCTATTGGCTAGTCTTCTTCTCTGACTTTCAAGTGACGCGTTTAGTATAGATTCCAGGCGTTTCCATGGTTTCATACTGTTAATTTCTCCGTTTCCTGTCCTGTGGCAACGGTGCCTCATATCAGGTTCGGACGACATATTCTATGTTAAAAAATTCCGTAATAGATTTTAGAAGACATTAAGTACAAATACATACTAGCAGTATTAAGTATTATATATGAGGGTTGAATATAAGTCCTGGCAACTATTTCTTTTTGTGAGAATTCGAGCGTGGGTGGAAAATGTGAAATATACTGATGAAAGGACAAGGAATGGACGAAATGTACCGACATTTTAACAACACGCCAACATTTTGCTTCTCACGTTTATTACGGACATTTAACAACACGCCAACATTTTGTTCCTCGTGTTTATTACGGACATTTAACAACACGCCAACATTTTGCTCCTCGTGTTTATTACGGACATTTAACAACACGCCAACATTTTGCTCCTAGTGTTTATTACGGACATTTAACAACACGCCAACACGTGTTTTTGCGCCAACATTTTCCCCATGTTTATTACGGATATTTAACAACACGCCAACATTTTGCTCCACGTGTTTATTACGGATATTTAACAACACGCCAACATTTTGCTCCACGTGTTTATTACGGATATTTAACAACACGCCAACATTTTGCTCCTCATGTTTATTACGGATATTTAACAACACGCCAACATTTTGCTCCACGTGTTTATTACGGATATTTAACAACACGCCAACATTTTGCTCCACGTGTTTATTACGGATATTTAACAACACGCCAACATTTTGCTCCTCATGTTTATTAAACAACACGGATATTTAACAACACGCCAACATTTTGCTCCACGTGTTTATTACGGATATTTAACAACACGCCAACATTTTGCTCCACGTGTTTATTACGGATATTTAACAACACGCCAACATTTTGCTCCTCATGTTTATTACGGATATTTAACAACACGCCAACATTTTGCTCCTCATGTTTATTACGGACATTTAACAACACGCCAACATTTTGCTCCTCGTGTTTATTACGGACATTTAACAACACGCCAACATTTTGGTCCTCGTGTTTATTACGGACATTTAACAAACGCCAACATTTTGCTCAGGTTTATTACGGATATTTAACAACACGCCAACATTTTGCTCCCCATGTTTATTACGGATATTTAAGAACACGCCAACATTTTGCTCCACGTGTTTATTACGGACATTTAACAACACGCCAACATTTTGCTCCTCGTCTTTATTACGGATATTTAACAACACGCCAACATTTTGCTCCTCGTGTTTATTACGGACATTTACGGATATTTAACAACACGATTTTGTCCTCAACAACAACACGCCAACATTTTGCTCCTCATGTTTATTACGGATATTTAACAACACGCCAACATTTTTTGTTTATTACGGATATTTAACAACACGCCAACATTTTGCTCCACGTGTTTATTACGGATATTTAACAACACGCCAAACACGTGTTTATTACGGATATTTAACAACACGCCAACATTTTGCTCCACGTGTTTATTACGGATATTTAACAACACGCCAACATTTTGCTCCTCACTACGGATATTTAACAACACGCCAACATTTTGCTCCACGTGTTTATTACGGATATTTTAACGTGTTTATTACGGATATTTAACAACACGCCAACATTTTGCTCTCATGTTTATTACGGATATTTAACAACACGCCAACATTTTTTCCACGTGTTTATTACGGATATTTCGCCAACATTTTGTTTATTACGGATATTTAACAACACGCCAACATTTTGCTTCTCTCGTGTTTATTACGGATATTTAACAACACGCCAACATTTTTTGCTCCTCGTGTTTATTACGGACATTTAACAACACGCCAACATTTTGCTCCATTTTCCTCCTCGTGTTTATTACGGACATTTAACAACACGCCAACATTTTGTTCCTCGTGTTTATTACGGATATTTAACAACACGCCAACATTTTGCTTCTCATATTTATTACGGACATTTAACAACACGCCAACATTTTGTTCGTGTTTATTACGGACATTTAACAATACGCCAACATTTTGCTCCTCGTGTTTATTACGGATAATTAACAACACGCCAACATTTCGCTCCTCGTGTTTATTACGGACATTTAACAACACGCCAACATTTTGCTCTATGTGTTTATTACGGACATTTAACAACACGCCAACATTTTGCTCCTCATGTTTATTACGGACATTTAACAACACGCAAACATTTTGCTCCTCATGTTTATTATGGACATTTAACACGCCAACATTTTGCTCCTCATGTTTATTTATTACGGATATTTAACAACACGCCAACATTTTGCTCGTGTTTATTATGGACATTTTATTATGGACATTTAACAACACGCCAACATTTTGCTCTTCCTGTTTATTATGGACATTTAACAACACGCCAACATTTTGCTCCTCATCTTTATTACGGACATTTAACAACACGCCAACATTTTGCTCCTCATGTTTATTATGGACATTTAAACACGCCAACATTTTGCTCCTCATGTTTATTATGGACATTTAACAACACGCCATGGACATTTAACAACACGCCAACATTTTGCTCCTCATGTTTATTATGGACATTTAACAACACGCCAACATTTTGCTCCTCCTGTTTATTATGGACATTTAACAACACGCCAACATTTTGCTCCTCCTGTTTATTATGGACATTTAACAACACGCCAACATTTTGCTCCTCATGTTTATTACGGACATTTAACAACACGCCAATTGACGGATATTTAACACCACGCCAACATTTTGCTCCTCATGTTTATTATGGACATTTAACAACACGCCAACATTTTGCTCCTCATGTTTATTACGGACATTTAACAACACGCCAACATCATGTTTATTACGGATATTTAACACCACGCCAACATTTTGCTCCTCATGTTTATTATGGACACTCATGTTTATTACGGACATTTAACAACACGCCAACATTTTGCTCTTCAAGTTTATTACGAACATTTAACAACACGCCAACATTTTGCTTCTCACGTTTATTACGGACATTTACAACACGCTCAACATTTTAACAACACGCCAACATTTTGCTCCTCGTGTTTATTACGGACATTTAACAACACGCCAACATTTTGCTCATGTTTATTACGGACATTTAACAAACGCCAACATTTTGCTCATGTTTATTACGGATATTTAACAACACGCCAACATTTTTTTGCTCCCGTGTTTATTACGGATATTTAACAACACGCCAACATTTTGCTCCACGTGTTTATTACGGATATTTAACAACACGCCAACATTTTGCTCCTCGTGTTTATTACGGATATTTAACAACACGCCAACATTTTGCTCCTCATGTTTATTACGGATATTTAACAACACGCCAACATTTTGCTCCACGTGTTTATTACGGATATTTAACAACACGCCAACATTTTGCTCCTCGTGTTTATTACGGATATTTAACAACACGCCAAACATTTTGATATTTAACAACACGCCAACATTTTGCTCCTCGTGTTTATTACGGACGTTTAACAACACGCCAACATTTTGTTCATCTTTATTACGGACATTTAACAACACGCCAACATATGTTTATTACGGATATTTAACAACACGCCAACATTTTGCTCCACGTGTTTATTACGGACATTTATTACGGACATTTAACAACACGCCAACATTTTGCATTTAACAACACGCCCATTTTGCTCCTCGTGTTTATTACGGACATTTAACAACACGCCAACATTTTGCTCATTTAACACGTGTTTATTACGGATATTTAACAACACGCCAACATTTTGCAACATTTTGCTCACGTGTTTATTACGGATATTTAACAACACGCCAACATTTTGCTCCTCGTGTTTATTACGGACATTTAACAACACGCCAACATTTTGCTCCTCGTGTTTATTACGGACATTTAACAACACGCCAACATTTTGCTCCTCGTGTTTATTACGGACATTTAACAACACGCCAACATTTTTTACGTGTTTATTACGGATATTTAACAACACGCCAACATTTTTTGTTTATTACGGATATTTAACAACACGCCAACATTTTGCTCCTCATGTTTATTACGGATATTTAACAACACGCCAACATTTTGCTCCTCGTGTTTATTACGGGACATTTTGCTCCTCGTGTTTATTACGGACATTTAACAACTCGCCAACATTTTGCTCCTCATGTTTATTACGGATATTTAACAACACGCCAACATTTTGCTCCACGTGTTTATTACGGATATTTAACAACATGCCAACATTTTGCTCCATGTGTTTATTACGGATATTTAACAACACGCCAACATTTTGCTTCTCATATTTATTACGGACATTTAACAACACGCCAACATTTTGTTCGTGTTTATTACGGACATTTAACAACACGCCAACATTTTGCTCCTCGTGTTTATTACGGATATTTAACAACACGCCAACATTTTGCTTCTCATATTTATTACGGACATTTAACAACACGCCAACATTTTGTTCGTGTTTATTACGGACATTTAACAACACGCCAACATTTTGCTCCTCGTGTTTATTACGGATATTTAACAACACGCCAACATTTTGCTCCTCGTGTTTATTACGGACATTTAACAACACGCCAACATTTTGTTCTTCGTGTTTATTACGGATATTTAACAACACGCCAACATTTTGCTTCTCATATTTATTACGGACATTTAACAACACGCCAACATTTTGTTTGTTTATTACGGACATTTAACAATACGCCAACATTTTGCTCCTCGTGTTTATTACGGATAATTAACAACACGCCAACATTTCGCTCCTCGTGTTTATTACGGACATTTAACAACACGCCAACATTTTGTTCGTGTTTATTACGGACATTTAACAACACGCCAACATTTTGCTCCTCATGTTTATTACGGACATTTAACAACACGCCAACATTTTGCTCCTCATGTTTATTATGGACATTTAACACGCCAACATTTTGCTCCTCATGTTTATTATGAACATTTAACAACACGCCAACATTTTGCTCCTCATGTTTATTATGGACATTTAACAACACGCCAACATTTTGCTCCTCCTGTTTATTATGGACATTTAACAACACGCCAACATTTTGCTCCTCATCTTTATTACGGACATTTAACAACACGCCAACATTTTGCTCCTCATGTTTATTACGCCAACATTTTGCTCCTCATGTTTATTATGGACATTTAACAACACGCCAACATTTTGCTCCTCTTGTTTATTATGGACATTTAACAACACGCCAACATTTTGCTCCTCATGTTTATTATGGACATTTAACAACACGCCAACATTTTGCTCCTCCTGTTTATTATGGACATTTAACAACACGCCAACATTTTGCTCCTCTGTTTATTATGGACATTTAACAACACGCCAACATTTTGCTCCTTACGGACATTTAACAACACGCCAACATTTTGCTCCTCATGTTTAACGGATATTTAACACCACGCCAACATTTTGCTCCTCATGTTTATTATGGACATTTAACAACACGCCAACATTTTGCTCCTCATGTTTATTACGGACATTTAACAACACGCCAACATTTTGCTCTTCATGTTTATTACGGACATTTAACAACACGCCAACATTTTGCTCTTCGTGTTTATTACGGACATTTAACAACACGCCAACATTTTGCTCTTCGTGTTTATTACGGACATTTAACAACACGCCAACATTTTGCTCCTCATGTTTATTACGGACATTTAACAACACGTCAACATTTTGCTCCTATTGTTGCCATAACATTACAGGGTTTCTGTGCCAGAATCATTACAGCACACATACCCGTTCCAAAGGCCCTCAAAGTAGCTACCAACCTCGCGACTGTCCGGTATGGAAGGGCATTATTCCCGACAGTTTCTACCAACTCTCTGTGGCATTCTCTGGCATTCCTCCCACGGAGAACGGTTATTTTTATATACGAGCGTTGTTCAATACGGGTTACATCCATCCTGCACGGCGCTACCCAGAAAACTGATTTGACATTATTCTGTTCTATTACAGATAAGCACAGAACCATTTTGTGTTGTGGACACACACTATGACTGCACGGCTTCCGTGCGACATGACATTTTGTGATACCAACCCTTACCATTGAAAAAAAAAATAGTTGCCAAGACTTATGCCCCAATCCTTGTAGTATTACTAGATGCTACTAGTTGTTACTTACAGTTTCTGCCAAAAGTTTGACACCCTTCAAAAGTGATGTTTCACTTTTGTCCTTATACTTAAATGAAACCCTCTGATGTTTATACAGGGGCCAAATGCCCTGTATGTATAAGATTCGTCTGTAATATTCGGAAATTTAACCACGTAACACCGTCTCTTGAGCTGCTCTCGTGGGTTCGTCTAAAGGAACGAAGAATCATACACGCTCTTTCACTTCTATACAAAATTTTACATAACTCTTCTCCAAATTACTTGTCTTCACGCTTTCAGTTCCTAACTACTTCACGAAATCTACATCAATCTCTCCTTTCTATTCCTCGTCACAGAACTTCCCTATACTCATCTTCCTATACTGTATCATTGTCTCGCCTCTGGAATATGTTACCTAGTGACGTCAGGGATTGCCGGACACTGTCACAGTTTGAAAGTAAACTAGAAAAGTATGTTTTATCTCACGAAATCTGTTTCTGAGAAGTTGCTAGATTTATGCCGAAGTTTTTATCTTTAGTATTTTGGCAATAATTTCGTTTTCATAGATTAATCCTTTCTCTTGTCTTTGTGCCAGGATACTAGAACAGCTTACTGTCCCTTGGTTAATAACAATGATGCTGAGTGACATTATTATTTTGTGTCTGTATCTGTTGTATATGTTTTCACTTTTTGTTCCTTCTTTTTTTCCATCATTTAATAGGCTATGTTAGACTAATTTTTATTATTTTCAATTTGTATTTGTATGTTCAGTTGTTTTTTATGTCATATTCATTCTGTAACTCGTTACTACTGTAGATTAATTCTATAGATGTATAATTTTTCTTGTACTTGTATTTCTGGTGGTGTGGAAGAGAAGGCCTGATTGCTTTAACTCCACCAGAATAAATAAATAAATAAATAAATAAGATGAAAAAATGCCTGTGAAAAATGGAGATTTTACCACATGAATTTACTCCCAAAAAAAGCTAAAACATAAAAAGTACGATTATTTGGAGTCGATGCCATAAAACGAATATTTGCAAAGTTTCAGAAGTATACGCAACTTGGTGAGTATTTATGACCTTCCTTTAAGGAAAGAAGGCGGTTAGGTTTTGTCACGAAGTTTACCAATATTTCCTTAATTAAAGCTGCATTACTTATTAATAAATGACAGTACCGACTGATATATTTTGTCACTTCAATGTACGAGTAAGTATGTACTGTGGATACTTAAAAACTATTTTTATTTTCCTCACAACCACTGACTCAATCTCGGAATATATAGGTATGTAAGTCATGAATACTTGAAAAATTCTATCTTTATCGGGGTTCTTTATCTCTTCACTATTCTAGATGGTAACGACAAAGCCAAGTCCCTCCTAATGCACTGATTTTAAACTGCACTAAACATTAATTACGGTTCTAAATTTATCAACAAGATCAATTACAATTAGTAACTAAAAATGTCGGAATGATGCACTGCTCTAATGGAAAGTCACAAGAGCGATAATTACATCCCACGCAGTGAACAGACTACAGTATCCATCCTGACATTCAAAAATGGAACGCGGGCTAATATTTGATGACTCCGGTTGTTCTCGTGACGTCATTCATTCGAGTTACAATAGTTTCATGATAGTCTGATAATAGGAATCAAGGCCGGCGCGGATGTATTGTCGCAGGAAGCACAGACGGAACGTCCATTATTTAATGGTTTGAGATTTAACCCCATTCTGCGAGATCCGCGCTATTTATACACTGAATTCAGTACGAATTTAGTAGCAGACCTAACGCTGATTTTGTTTCTGAGACTCCACAATTCCTCGAATTTAGTAGCATGTTTTAAATATTCAATTTCTATGTAAAGCTGGCTGCATTATGTACACAGTTCAGGAGCAGCTTCAACGGTATCTGAAAGTCATGGTCGTGGTGCGAACCCCGCCCAAAAAATACTCGTAGTTGATGGTCTGCAGTATCCGTTTTATATAGACTAGAGACTAATAAGACCAGGTCGCAGCATGGAAATGCTGTGCTTTAATGAAACCTATACCAAATTGTAGGCTTTGAAAACTATACACACATTTAGGTTAAGTTGTTGTACGTAGGCATACACTCTTCTAAGCGCCGCATCACGAATTTTTAATCATGAGTGCATTTAAAAGCAATTATGTATTCAAGACCTACTGAGAATATTGAAATTCTGTAATTTTTTAGAAAAATGAGGGTATTACTCAGTATCAGAGTGCTGCATTGGAGTTAAATCGCTCGCTTGAACTCGGTCGAGTGTCGCACCCTCGAGTGAGGTAAGATCGGTCGTGATACGCTCGTAATAAATAGCAGCACAGTACAAGATCATCTCACCGACATGTCTTATCTTATATGAAAGGCGACAGATAAGATACACATATGTTTTGCTCACACGCCAAAAATAAGGCTTTATTTTCTGCGTTTATGACAAACGTTTAATGGAATAGTCAATGGAACGTACCAAAACAGGAACATGAAGTTATAAATAAAATAGTATGAAAAACTTCGATATACAGTTATTATTGCTAATTAATAATTATTCAATATTTGATTTACCACATATATAATATGATAGGTCCATACATAGTGTTCCGCCTATATACTGCGACAATGTAGAAACGTTTTACAAAATATTACTGATATAGCAGTAGATTAATAACAATATTAGTACAGAGATAACGTCACAGAAAATATTACAATGAAACGAATAATCATGCTGCACAACTAAGATTGATACACTAATTATTAGAGATTATTATTATTACTAGAAAACTTGATACGGTTCTTGCATTATCGTGATTGTGTTCTCCGTTTATAATAATTATATTTACATCCAATAACATATACCAGATGTGGTAAAAACAAAATCATTCCTGTATGGAAGAAAAAAGCATTTACCTACAACATTTATATTACATTATAAAGCAAGTTTTGTAGTTGTGCTATGGATGGTTAGTTAACCCTTTGCGGCATAGTGGTTATTCAGAAGAACCACCGTTTTCTTTCTTTCTAAATTTTATGGCACAGGTATTCCACCAAGGAACCACCTCTTGAGTATACACAGAGGTGCCGACTGTGTTTTGAAATTGTGTGCAGAGTTAAAATGTTGGAAAAAATTGATCGAAGCTTTGTTATGACCCATGATATTAAAAATATAAAAAAAATTATTTGTGCTTCAAATGGTTAAACACTGCAAAGTTTTGAAATGATAAACTTCTATGATGTTACTACACAGTTCATCACTGTAACAAGAACGAATGTCTAACGCTCGGCTTATACCGTTCGAGGATTTATCGCTCGCGACAATTTTACCCATCATGCATGTGCGCTACCTATCGGATTATGCTATGAACTACTTGGCGCTCGAGCGAAAACGTCCGATGCAGACCTCTGCTCAGTATGGTGAAGTGAAAATGTGGAGTTTATGGAATCAAAATGTAATACCAGGGAAAAGTTGTGGTTTGATATCATAAAGAACACTGCAAAATATTTTTTTTTTGGCTAGCTTAATATTTAGAGGTGCCCCAAGAACACTATATTTTGAAATTTTCACAAAATTTGGAGGTTCAGATTTTTAAGCGAGAAAACATTCTCCAGTGGTTTAATCTAAACAGAGTACTACGGAAATACTAAAAAAATACATGTTAAAAGATTCTGCATATTTTTCGTCCCCTATTATTTTATCTTGAAGTGTAACAGAAACCTCAATTTATACGAAAATTGGGCATAATCACAAAACTCTTATATAATTAATGGAAATTCATTCTTATGTTGCAGGGTATTTAAATCAGAACAATGGCTCTAATTAAGACAAGAAATCTGACCTTCTGCCCTGCATTCGGAATGCCTGAGGGGCTGAACCCATCACATCAGCTATAATGATGTAATGAAATATTATCTATGGTCAAAAATGAATTAAAACCTCACTTTAAATCAAGAGAACCTACTTTTGGAGAGATTTCAGAAAGAGTTGCTATCAAAAGTAAGGAAATCTAGGTAAAGGCATCTATTCCGACAGTCGGTCATACAAAAATAGTTTCCCATGATGAATGCAGAAAAATACTGTATACTGTATACTGCAACCCAAATTTAGACTCTTACAAATAAAGTTCAAATATGTGATCTTACAGCAATTCACTAGCTATGTAATGAAAAACAAAATAATAGAAAATATAGGAACAAGTAATATATATATATATATATATATATATATATATATATATATATATATGTGCATATATATATAAAATGACTTTAAGAAACTTGAAAGCCCTTGGGGAACCCCAAAAATAAAATACAGAAACTCCATACTTTTGACATTTCTAAGTTAAGGGGTTAGGTACAGCTTACAGCAGTAAAATTTTGGAAATATTCAACATTTTTTCCTTCATTACTGTGTCCTGTACAATAATGAAAATTGGTATGTGTAAAGACTGTCCTTTTGCTATATGAAAAAATATTTTTTACAATTAAAAAAAATATATATTTATTTTATTTTCAAAATTCAAAATGGTGGTACTTCACTGTGCAGGGTTTCCCTCGTAACTCATAAACTTGTTAACTTTTTCATGTCGTCTTTCTTTTATTTTATTGCTGAAACTCATGTTTACAATATCATGCTCTTTCAACTACATTCATTAATAATTTTTTTATTATGTGTTAGAAGAAAATACTGATATTTGACCATTTTTTTAAATGAATTTATTTTTTGTCAGACGATCTATCAAAGATAGAGAAGTGATCTTCCATCATATTGTATATATGACATGCATAAATGCACAAAAAAATTAATCATAGAATGTTGCATAGTTTTTTTAGTTATATGGGAAACGCTTCATCACTGCACAGTGTACTGAATTTTGAAAAAAAAAAAAGTAAATAATTTTTTTAAATCGTAAAAAAATATATATTTTTTTTCATATAGCAAACGAATAGTGTTTTACATGACCAATTTTCATTACTGTAGAAGATACAGTAATGGAGGAAAAAATGTGTAATATTTCCAAAATTTTAGTGTTGTAAGCTGTACCTAACCCCTTAAATGAAAAGACAGATTTTTGCAACTATTACATTTAGAAAAAATATTAAAAAAAAAAAACAATTTCATTTATAGATTCACTCTACCCTATTACTCAGTCTTGCGTAGTGTAGTACAAGCTTTTGTGTTTTTCTGTACGTTTGAGAACAATAAAGATCACTCATTCGTGCGTAATGCACCTAGTGAAAGTTATTGTGTCGATTCTAATTATTTGAGAACACTGAAGGGATCACTCATTCGTGCGTAATGTAGTGCAAGTTACTGTTGTTTCTCTTGTTTGAGAATGGTGTACAGAATAGTGCAGCAAGTTTTTGTAGTTTTAAGATGTGCAAAAAATAGAAGAAAATATCCGGCAAGTCATTATTTACAACATTTCGCAAAGAAGAGATTAGTTCAGTATTTCAGAACAATATTCGGAGATATGAAAAGGTACTAAAGCAGAAAAATACTTTGAATATCTTTTTTATAATATGTAAGATACACTTGTGTTCATTTTTAAGTTGTTTATAAACAACATTTCCTCATTGAGACGGTGTCGGGTGGAGTTCCCGGGTAGCTCAGTTAGCAGAGCGCTGGTGCGTTCAACCAGAGGTCCCGGGATCGATACCCGGCCCCGGAGCAATTTTTCCCTTGAAATTATTCAAATCTGCTTTACAGGGAGCCTTACCTGAAAGATTAGATTTGCATAATATATACGTCACTGTGTACGTTAACAGAAAACCACAATTCCAAGTCACACAGATTCTGTGCACTCGATGTGGGTCTCTGGCGCTTCGTCAGCCCACGCGAGTTGTGTGGATATAAAGGGAAAGGTTGAGACGGTGTCGGGTGGAGTTCCCGGGTAGCTTAGGTGGCAGAGCGCTGGTGCGTTCAAGCAGAGGTCCCGGGATCGATACCCGGCCCCGGAACAATTTTTACCTTGAAATTATTCAAATCTGCTTTACAGGGAGCCTTACCTGAAAGATTAGATTTGCAACATTTCTCCCGCTAAACAAGTTACTACGGTAGAAACAGAGGCTGATTTCGCGGTACTTGAGCGAGACGTATAACAGAAATTGCTGCTGAGCTCGGGGTGTGAGGAAATTGTCTTACAGTAAATGGAGAAGCCGATATTACTTAAAGGCCACTGACCCAATCCCTGCAAGATAAAATAAAAATCCTTTCCTAGCGAAAGTCGAAACCATCTCCGCTAAATTTGCAACCGTAAACGCCACCGGAATTCTTTTAATTTGTAAAATAAACTTGTAGGAAGAGAAGTAGTGGATAGAATTATTCAAATTTGCAATGCTAATATTAGGCCCTTCAGTGCCAACTGCACAGCCGAGTTAACGTAGTTAGCATGTGCAGCGTAGTCTGGTGTAAGCGGTATTTGAAACCGCTGGCAAACAACGGCACACAACCTTTAAGCTGCGACGACAAAGCGTTATTGACACAGGAAAGTCGTGTCACAGAAGCATTATTTTCACACGGCATAGCCAAACTTCAGTCTATGTGCAGAAATTAATATCCAAATGTTTCCAACGATGTCGCATCAATTTTCAAAGAAGTCATCGCCAGATACAAGGTGTTGATAAAATATCGTTGGAAATAAAAAAAATCTGAGTGATAGAGAAGATCAAGTTATGTAAATCTATACTAATAATAAATCTGTAGCCAAAATTTTTTTGGTAATTTTCGATTTTCCAAAAACAATTGGTGTTAACATGTATAATTAACCATCCTGAAACCGAAAATCGCTTTTTTGAAATTTTTGTTTGTATGTCTGTCTGTCTGTCTGTCTGGATGTTTGTTACCTTTTCACGCGATAATGGCTGAACCGATTTATATGAAAATTGGAATATAAATTAAGTTCGTTGTAACTTAGATTTTAGGCTATATGGCATTCAAAATACTTTATTTAAAAGGGTGGTTATAAGGGGGCCTGAATTAAATAAATCGAAATATCTCGCTTATTATTGATTTTCATTAAATATATTACATAACAAAAGTTTCTTTAAAAATAATTTCCGATAAGTTTTATTCTATACAAAATTTTGATAGGATTGATATTTAATGAGATAAATGAGTTTTTAAATTACAATACCAACGCCATCTAAGGCGCTGTACTGAAATAAAAACAAATGACTTCTTCTATAAGGGGCCTTGGACAACAACAATCGAAAGCTATTAAACATAGCCTAAGAGAATGTTTCTGTGTTTGTATGAAGTAATATCGGAAGCTAATTAATTGTTTAATTATTATTTCACCATTGGAAAGTGTAGTTTCTCTAGATGGACGTAATTCTACAATGTTATTACAGTAACTTCTGAAACATATAGCAAGTAATATAAAGTATACACATTCAAACTAAATGATATGTCAATCTTCATTAAACTATGGTTGCATGTAATAACAATTAAAAAACATGTTAAAGGAATTGTCATTGCACCAAATGATTGCTCTCTGGACCAAAATGATCGCATTTTAATTATTTAAATACAATTTAAATTAAGTAACATATTAAACGATTGATCCTTCTATCAAACACGAATGTTCCCTGGATCAAACGTGCTATTTTAATTATGTAATTACTTTATATTTATTTCTAACATGTGCAGCGGAGCGCACGGGTACGGCTAGTATACTATAAGAATCTACTCTCTAACTTGCTATTTTATCTCATCAGTCAAGGACAGTACAATGAAGTAACGCAAACCCTCAAGCCAGGCGAATGGCTAGTCTAAAGTTCGCTGCATATCCAGGAAACCCAACTAGTCTCTAGGCCAGCCCCCTTCGTGCATCGCCAGCGAGCAATCGGGGAATGCTATGGAATGATGAAGAAATGGAGAAATGTTGACGGAATGATTTATATGCCTAATATGGAGAAAAACGGGAGAACTCGAGAAAAACACGAACTGCGACTTTGTCCGCTACAAGTGTTACTATAAGTTTTTCAATGAAAAATACCAGACCTGACCGGAACTCGAACCCGGGCTATCTGCGTGACAGGCCGGAGGTCTGACCACTCAGCCACCGTAGGAGTAAAGTGATTACAGAATTTTTGTTAAACACTAGTGTTTTAAAGACTCACTTTACGCACTGATAACAGTGGGTAAAATACAACTTTACGCACTATCATAGAAAAAATAATTTTACTTAATACAATGCCTTTTGCCCCCAGTATAGTCTAACCATTCAATCTGACGAAGAGGCTGAATATTAGATTAGATCAGATTAGATTAGATTAGATTAGGTTAGATAGACAGACAGACAGACAGACAGACAGACAGATAGATAGATAGATAGATAGATAGATAGATAGATAGATAGATAGATAGATAGATAGACAGATAGATAGATAGATAGAGAGACAGATAGACAGACAGACAGATAGATAGATAGATAGATAGATAGATAGATAGATAGATAGATAGATAGATAGATAGATAGATAGATAGATAGATAGATAGATAGATAGATAGATAAAGATAGACTAGATAAGATAGACTAGATTAGATTAGGATAGACTAGATTAGATAGGATAGATTAGACTAGATTAGGATAGATTAGATTAGGTTAGGTTAAATTAGATTAGGATAGATTAGATTAGGACAGATTACATAGATAAGATAGATTACATAGATAAGATAGATAAGATAGATTATATTAGATTAGATTCAGATAGATAGATAGATAGATAGATAGATAGATAGATAGATAGATAGGTAGGTAGGTAGACAGACAGACAGACAGACAGACAGACAGACAGACAGACAGACAGACAGACAGACAGACAGACAGACAGACAGACAGACAGACAGACAGATAGATAGATAGATAGATAGATAGATAGATAGATAGATAGATAGATAGATATAGATGAGAAGGATACATAAACATGTACATTAAAAAACCAGCTTCTCTTTCGTAAATGTCCGCGTCGTCTACCTCTCGATTCTTATAATCCGGATATCGAGGTGGAGTGGAGTAAGTCAGGAGCGCCACACGTTAAAATACGATTCTGCTCCTTTCAACAGATAGGGCAGGCCAAATTAGGGCTATAGCAGTCACTCCGCCTCCCGGTTCCGTCGGCACACCCTCAATTCAACCTTAATCTCCATTCAAATTACACCGCTATCCATCCCCTCGCAATTTAATTGTAACCCCGTCGCAGTAGCTCGCTGACATCGCGGTAATTGGCAATCCCTCGCCCGTCGCATCATCGTTATCATTTTCATGTTGCAAGGAGGCACAGGTGTGTAACAAATTCATTGCTGCCACGTACCGACGGTTCTGCAGTTAACACATCTTTGCTTCGATCTCGGCGACGGCAAGTGAAACTTGCGGCTCTGAGAGATGATTTCGATTTAGGATGTAATATTCAAATTTTGTTAAATTGCAGTCACCAAGTTCCTCTTGTTCTTAATACAATTTCTCGTGCTATTAAAAGTAATTATTTAGTATCAGTGAAAATGATGTTGAGACTAGCCTATATTTGTATCGTTTCAGTTGGTTTTCCCACTATTTTTCTCCAATCTTATTCCTTTTTAACTTCCTCCTACCTTTGCTAACCAAGTATCTAAAACGATGCAATGATTTGCGTCACAACATTACTAATATACCATCAGCTGGTGATATTTCATTGTCATAAGTTGGTAAGAAAAAACTAGCCAAGTTTTATGCGTGAATACATCTCCCTGGATGGGATATTGAATGTAAGGTATCTGTTGATTATACCCGTACGTCTGCTTTCACTTGCGAGGCATATGTCGGTATTGTCTCTTCACCCAACTTAACTCGCGAATTCTTCCAATTTAACTTATCGAGTATCTATTGTTGCTGAATTGAGATTGTAGCCTGGTTCGTTACGAATCGGTTTACACCAGGGTTTAAGCCACAGTCGCATTTGTCGCATTTTGCTACTCGACTTCTAAAAATGCAACAAACTTTGAATATAAATGTGCAAAAATGCGACAACCACATTCAACTTCAGAAACGAAGATGGTAATGGAGAAAATGAAATCAGAGATGTGTTTGAACTAATCTGAATTTAAATGAAACGCTAATGGGACAGGCAATATTCAAAAAGGTATTTAACAATAGATGTTCAGGAATGGATTTCAAAGCGTTGGTGAAATTCATGTAAGTTAAATGAACAATTTTTTTCTAATTGATTTATATAATTCTACACCCTCTCTAGTAGCTACAGCTTCGTTTTTTTTTATTCTGTCTGTCCATTTCTCGCACTACATTCTTATCCATATCCACATTTCAAATACTTCCAATCGTTTCTCTTCATTTCGTCGTAATGTCCATGTTTCTTCCCCGAACAATGCCACACTCCTCACAAAGCACTTCACTAGAGTCTCCTTAGTTCTATTTCCAGAAGTCCGTAGAAAATGCTCCTTTTTCTATTAAAAGCTTCCTCTGCCATTGCTATCCTCCTTCTGACTTCTTGGCAGCAGCTCATGTTATTGTTTACAGTACACCCCAAATATTTGAAGCTGTCCACTTGTTCTACTGCCTCATTTCGAATTCGTACGTTCACCTCCTCTAAACTATTTCATTCGCAGCAATTCCAAATGGTGTAATAGGAATCGCACTGAAATCGCGTGGACACAAAGATATCAAGTGAAATACATCTTAGCCACTCAAAATGAAAATCACATTGAAAAGATGTATAGTGCTGGATTCACCATCATCTCTCGGTTACCAAACAACTGGCATAAGGAATGAAAAGTGTATGATACATCACGAGGTTAGGGAAGGATTTAATTGGTAGCTAACGTTATTAGGTGACCATTTCAACGAAATTACCCGCGTATTCACTACCAGCACTTGTACGAGCGATATGAGAGTTGGCTCATCTGTGTAAACGCGCGTGTAAGTAATTCCATTACATCATTCTAACCAGACAGCTGGAGTAACAGCCAGAAGATGACTTCGGAGTTCACAACTGTTGCTCCGCTTCTCATGTATGCAAGTAAATGCAACAACCCAGACTTAAGAGATGGTGCACTATAGACGGGCCAACTATATATTTTTCAGTTGTATTTCAAATTAGTAAATTTTATTTCAGAAAAAAAAACTGTTTCAGATTAATAAGTTATATTCCAGAAAATGTCAATTGTATTTTCAGATTAGTAAATTTAAATTCAGTACACATCAACTCTATTTCAGATTAATACGTTTTATTTCAGAATACATCAACTATATTTCAGATTAATAAGTTTTATTTCAGCAAATGTCAATTATATTTCAGATTAGTAATTATAATTTCAGTAAACTCAACAGTATTTCAGATTAATAAGTTTTATTTCAGAAAATATAAACTGTATTTCAGATTAATAAGTTTTATTTCAGAAAACATCAACTGTATTTCAGATTAATAAGTTTTATTTCAGAAAACATCAACTGTATTTCAGATTAATAAGTTTAATTTCAGAAAACATCAACTGTATTTCAGATTAATAAGTTTTATTTCAGTTCAGAAAACATCAACTGTATTTCAGATTAATAAGTTTTATTTCAGAAAACAAAAACTGTATTTCAGATTAATAAGTTTAATTTCAGAAAACATCAACTGTATTTCAGATTAATAAGTTTAATTTCAGAAAACATCAACTGTATTTCAGATTAATAAGTTTAATTTCAGAAAACATCAACTGTATTTCAGATTAACAAGTTTAATTTCAGAAAACATCAACTGTATTTCAGATTAATAAGTTTTATTTCAGTTCAGAAAACATCAACTGTATTTCAGATTAATAAGTTTTATTTCAGAAAATATAAACTGTATTTCAGATTAATAAGTTTTATTTCAGAAAATGTCAGATTAGTAATTTTAATTTCAGTAAACGTAACCGTATTTCAGATTAATAAGTTTTATTTCAGAAAATATCAACTATATTTCAGATTAATAAGTTTTATTTGAGAAAACAAAAACTGTATTTCAGATTAATAAGTTTAATTTCAGAAAACATCAACTGTATTTCAGATTAATAAGTTTTATTTCAGTTCAGAAAACATCAACTGTATTTCAGATTAATAAGTTTTATTTCAGAAAACAAAAACTGTATTTGAGATTAAAGAGTTTAATTTCAGAAAACATCAACTGTATTTCAGATTAATAAGTTTAATTTCACAAAACATCAACTGTATTTCAGATTAATAAGTTTTATTTCAGTTCAGAAAACATCAACTGTATTGCAGATTAATAAGTTTCATTTCAGAAAACAACAACTATATTTCAGATTAATACGTTTTATTGCAGAAAACATCAACTGTATTTCTGATTAATAAGTTTTATTTTTCATGTTGAATCTTTCGTACGCTACTTTTAACATATGAATATAAATAATTGATTAAATGGCGATCTTACTCGTGTTAATTATGTAAGCCGCACATACTTACATAATTAACACGAGAAAGATCGTCATTTAATCAATTATTTAAATTTTATTTCACAAAACATCAACTGTATTTCAGATTAATAAGTTTTATTTCAGAAAACATCAACCGTATTTCAGATCAATAGGTTTTATTTTAGAAAACATCAACTGTATTTCAGATTAATAAGTTTTATTTCAGAAAATGTCAATTGCATTTCAGATTAGTAATTTTAATTTCAGTAAACATCAACTGTATTTCAAAATAATAAGTTTTATTTCAGAAAACATCAACTTCAGATTAATAAGTTTGATTTTAGAAAACATCAACTGTATTTCTGGTTAGTAAGTTTTATTTCAGAAAATATCAACTGTATTTAAGACTAGTAATTTTAATTGCAGTAAACATAAACTGTATTTCAGATTAATAAGATTCATTTCAGAAAACATCAACTGTATTTCAGATTAATAAGTTTTATTTCAGTTCAGAAAACATCAACTGTATTGCAGATTAATAAGTTTTATTTCAAAAAACATAAACTAAATTTCAGAGTAATAATTTTATTGCAGAAAACATCAACTGTATTTCAGATTAATAAGTTTTATTTTTCATGTTGAATCTTTCGTACGCTACTTTTAACACATGAATATAAATAATTGATTAAACGGCGATCTTACTCGTGTTAATTATGTAAGCGGCACATGTTTACATAATTAACACGAGAAAGATCGCCATTTAATCGATTATTTAAATTTTATTTCAGAAAACATCAACTGTATTTCAGATTAATAAGTTTTATTTCAGAAAACATCAACCGTATTTCAGATTAATAGGTTTTATTTTAGAAAACATCAATTGTACTTCAGATTAATAAGTTTTATTTCAGAAAATGTGAATTGTATTTCAGATTAGTAATTTTAATTTCAGTAAACATCAACTGTATTTCAAAATAATAAGTTTTATTTCAGAAAACATCAACTTCAGATTAATAAGTTTGATTTTAGAAAACATCAACTGTATTTCTGGTTAGTAAGTTTTATTTCAGAAAATATCAACTGTATTTAAGACTAGTAATTTTAATTGCAGTAAACATAAACTGTATTTCAGATTAATAAGATTCATTTCAGAAAACATCAACTGTATTTCAGATTAATAAGTTTTATTTCAGTTCAGAAAACATCAACTGTATTGCAGATTAATAAGTTTTATTTCAGAAAACATAAACTAAATTTCAGATTAATAAGTTTTATTGCAGAAAACATCAACTGTATTTCAGATTAATAAGTTTTATTTTTCATGTTGAATCTTTCGTACGCTACTTTTAACACATGAATATAAATAATTGATTAAATGGCGATCTTAATTAATTATGTAAGCCGCACACCATAATTCGAGAAATATCGCCATTTAATCAATTATTTAAATTTTATTTCACAAAACATAAACTGTATTTCAGATTAATAAGATTCATTTCAGAAAACATCAACTGTATTTCAGATTAATAAGTTTTATTTCAGTTCAGAAAACATCAACTGTATTGCAGATTAATAACTTTTATTGCAGAAAACATCAACTGTATTTCAGATTAATAAGTTTTATTTTTCATGTTGAATCTTTCGTACGCTACTTTTAACACATGAATATAAATAATTGATTAAATAAAAGGGGGTTAATTATGTAAGCCGCACATGCTTACATAATTAACACGAGAAATATCGCCATTTAATCAGTTATTTAAATTTTATTTCACAAAACATCAACTGTATTTCAGATTAATAAGTTTTATTTCAGAAAACATCAACCGTATTTCAGATTAATAGGTTTTATTTTAGAAAACATCAACTGTACTTCAGATTAATAAGTTTTATTTCAGAAAATGTCAATTGTATTTCAGATTAGTAATTTTAATTCCAGTAAACATCAACTGTATTTCAAAATAATAAGTTTTATTTTAGAAAACATCAACTTCAGATTAATAAGTTTGATTTTAGAAAACATCAACTATATTTCTGGTTAGTAAGTTTTATTTCAGAAAATATCAACTGTATTTAAGACTAGTAATTTTAATTGCAGTAAACATAAACTGTATTTCAGATTAATAAGATTCATTTCAGAAAACATCAACTGTATTTCAGATTAATAAGTTTTATTTCAGTTCAGAAAACATCAACTGTATTGCAGATTAATAAGTTTTATTTCAGAAAACATAAACTAAATTTCATAGTAATAAGTTTTATTGCAGAAAACATCAACTGTATTTCAGATTAATAAGTTTTATCTTTCATGTTGAATCTTTCGTACGCTACTTTTAACACATGAATATAAATAATTGATTAAATGGCGATCTTACTCGTGTTAATTATGTAAGCGGCACATGTTTACATAATTAACACGAGAAATATCGCCATTTAATCTATTATTTAAATTTTATTTCACAAAACATCAACTGTATTTCAGATTAATAAGTTTTATTTCAGAAAACATCAACCGTATTTCAGATTAATAGGTTTTATTGTAGAAAACATCAATTGTATTTCAGATTAATAAGTTTCATTTCGGAAAACCTCAACTGTACTTCAGATTAATAAGTTTTATTTCAGAAAATATCAATTGTATTTCAGATTAGTAATTATAATTTCAGTAAACATCATCTGTATTTCAAAATAATAAGTTTTATTTCAGAAAACCTCAACTTTAGATTAATAAGTTTGATTTTAAAAAACATCAACTGTATTTCTGGTTAATAAGTTTTATTTCAGAAAATATCAACTGTATTTAAGACTAGTAATTTCAATTTCAGTAAACATAAACTGTATTAAAGATTAATAAGTTTCATTTCAGAAAACATCAACTGTATTTCAGATTAGTAATTTTAATTTCAGTAAATATCAATATACTGCACTTCAATAGGCGCACTTTTCATGTAATTAATGTCTGTACGCCAGTAGACTCATTACCGATTTTCGTAACATAGATCTACAAGTAAACAGCAAATAGCACACTATTATTTTTGCGCTTCAATTGTTAATAATGCATAGCAGTAAATTCAAAGGATGAAATATGTGAGTAACATAAACAAATTCTTGCCATGATAACGAAATGAGTTATTGTTCAATTGTTTTCTAAAATATAAATGGTAATTTTTAAAATACAAATGACACTTTCTGAAATAAAATTGATAAATCTGAAATACCTACTGTATACAAAAGAAGAAGGAAAGAAGAAGAAATATAACTGATACTTTCAGATAACCAATTGTCTAATATGAAATAAATCGATATTTTCTGAAACACAACTGGAAGAGGTGTAGAATATCAAACCGCAGACGATTTATTACCACAGAGACCTGGGTTTGATCTGCGGTAGTTTGTGAAATTTGTGGCGGACAAAGAGACTGTTAATAGATAATCAATGTTTAATTTATGAACACAGCGGCTGTAATTCCACGTTTACTCTATTAAAGCCGTAGCATCTGATAGCTTCATTACAGTCTCTTTTCATTAAAAGTGACGTTAAAATATATTTCAGTCAAAAGCATCTCACTGTCTGTGAATATTTATGTAACTTAAAATACAGAGTTTCCGAAAACTTCCGCACCATAGGACTAATCACAATATGTGTTACTAATCACAGTATTTGTTCTATATGTGCCCACCAAGCTCCACACACATCTGTAGGCGAAACCGCGTGTTGTTTAAACACGGATCACAAAGCCAGGTGATTTGGTGAGGGTATTCATCGTGAGATCCTTTACCGTAGATGTTGCACGTTTCGAATCTTGACGCTGTAGATCAATGACTTAACATATCTCGAAAAGCAAAATCCAAAGAATTTAAGTCCGGCAAGCGTGGAGTCCATTCGACCAATCCAACGGGGAAAAATGTCAAACCAATCGCGCACTGCTCTGACAAAATATCGCAGTGCGCCGTCTTGCATGAACCAAGGAGGCCGGTCGCCAAGAGAGTCTAATTCCTACATTAGCCAATACTCAACATTTACACGTAGACCTACAGAGTGATTCACTTGTTCCTTATTATTAAGTTTTATGGACCCTGTATTTTATAGCACGCCCATGTTTCCAGGAGATTTCAACGCAAGGTTAGGTGTGAAATTTCTATATCTCCAGGGTGGGTAATTTCTTAATTAAAAATAGAAAACTCTGCATTTCATTTCCCTATCAAGGAAAGTTAACCTCCCTTGATTTCAGACGCCCTGTTCGTTTTAATATGCTAATGAAGTAAGCACCTATGATATGCTGACAAATTTTAATAGCCTAACGTATTACTTACTTACAAATGGCTTTTAAGGAACCCGAAGGTTCATTGCCGCCCTCACATAAGCCCGCCATCGGTCCCTATCCTGTGCAAGATTAATCCAGTCTCTATCATCACACCCCACCTCCCTCAAATCCATTTTAATATTATCCTCCCATCTACGTCTCGGCCTCCCTAAAGGTCTTTTTCCCTCCGGTCTCCCAACTAACACTCTATATGCATTTCTGGATTCGCCCATACGTGCTACATGCCCTGCCCATCTCAAACGTCTGGATTTCAAGTTCCTAATTATGTCGGGTGAAGAATACAATGCGTGCAGTTCTGTGTTGTGTAACTTTCTCCAGTCTCCTGTAACTTCATCCCGCTTAGCCCCAAATATTTTCCTAAGGACCTTATTCTCAAACACCTTTACCCTATGTTCCTATCTCAGAGTGAGAGTCCAAGTTTCACAACCATACAGTACAACCGGTAATATAACTGTTTTATAAATTCTAACTTTCAGATTTTTGGACAGCAAATTGGATGATAAGAGGTTCTCAACCGAATAATAACACGCATTTCCCATATTTATTCTGTGTTTAATTTCCTCCCGAGTGTCATTTATATTTGTTACTGTTGCTCCAAGATATTTGAATTTTTCCACCTCTTCGAAGGATAAATCTCCAATTTTTATATTTCCATTTCGTACAATATTCTGATCACGAGACATAATCATATACTTTGTCTTTTCGGGATTTACTTCCAAACCAATCGCTTTACTTGCTTCAAGTAAAATTTCCGTGTTTTCCCTAATCGTTTGTGTATTTTCTCCTAACATATTCACGTCATCTGCATAGACAAGAAGCTGATGTAACCCGTAACGTATTACATTTATTTATGAAGATGTTGGTGTTGAAAAGATAGCCATTTTACAACACATCCAGAATTGCTGGTTACGTTTTGCAGGAAGTCTACGTTTACGAAACCGGTACGATAATCTAAGAGAAGGAAATATGTGGAATATTCCGAGGTTATCACATTAAAACATGAGCATACATACAGTAAGATCCGAACTCGGAAATCATGATTAGTTTTTATGTTAATTGGTTATTTTACGACGCTTTATCAACAGTTATGATTATCTAGCGTTTGACTGAGATGAAGGTGATAATGCCAGCGAAATGAGTCCAGGGTCCAGCGCCGAAAGTTACCCAGCATTTGCTCTTAATGAATTGAGGAAAAATCCAGGAAAAACTTCAACGAGGTAATTTGTCCCAACCAGAATTTGAACTCGGGCCCGCTCGTTACACGATCAGGCATGCTATCCGTTACTCCACAGCGGTGGAGAACAATTAATTTATTTCCATGATCATGCCTTAATAATTATTATTATAATTTTAATAGTTGTAACATATATAATAATTGCAATAGTTTTTAATAAATACATTAATCGATTCTTATTGGAAGGTCAAATAATTGAATTAGCATGAACAATTGACAATATAATAATTTAAAATTCCTTCTTATATTTTTTGTAATGTGAATTGATGTAATAACATTTTTATTAATTATTTAGACTTGAAGAGCTTACAAATTTCAGAACATTGACCAGAATTGTGCAGGTTTTTATAAATTTTTATTTTATTATTAATGATATAATTAATTTTATTGAATGGAGTACTTACTTACAAATGGCTTTTAAGGAACCCGAAGGTTCATTGCCGCCCTCACATAAGCCCGCCATCGGTCCCTATCCTGTGCAAGATTAAGCCAGTCTCTATCATCATACCCCACCTCCCTCAAATCCATTTTAATATTATCCTCCCATCTACGTCTCGGCCTCCCTAAAGGTCTTTTTCCCTCTGGTCTCCCAACTAACACTCTATATGCATTTCTGGATTCGCCCATACGTGCTACATGCCCTGCCCATCTCAAACGTCTGGATTTCAAGCTCCTAATTATGTCAGGTGAAGAATACAATGCGTGCAGTTCTGTGTTGTGTAACTTTCTCCATTCTCCTGTAACTTCATCCCGCTTAGCCCCAAATATTTTCCTAACCACCTTATTCTCAAACACCCTTAACCTATGTTCCTCTCTCAGAGTGAGAGTCCAAGTTTCACAGCCATATAGAAGAACCGGTAATATAACTGTTTTATAAATTCTAACTTTCAGATTTTTGGACAGCAGACTGGATGATAAGAGCTTCTCAACCGAATAATAACACGCATTTCCCGTATTTATTCTGCGTTTAATTTCCTCCCGAGTTATGAACAAAGAATCCTGTTCCTAATTGGTGATTATTGTTTCCTTCCCCATAATACAACAAGTAATCTCCTATTTGTGATATGCCATTCCCATCTAACCTAACCTCTTGTACTCCCACAAAGTCTATTCTATATCTAGCTAGTTCTTTTGCTACTAATGTTACCCCTCCTGTTCTATAAAGACTAGTTACGTTCCAAGTGCCAAATCTCAAAACCTTATTTCTTTGCTGTGGTCGTGCCAGAGAATCAGTCCTATTCCGAGGCTTACTGTAGGAATTCGTAACAAGCTGTTTTTTACGGTGATGGGTTGTTAGCCCTTCGCCCAACCCCCAAGCTGGAGGACCACCCCTTATCGGCTGTCCACGACTGCTTATTCAATATATTCGCAGCTACCCTCCATATCTGGAGGCCGTCTCCTCTATCCGCAACCTGAGGACGCGCCATGCGCCATGCCGTGGTGATGTGGTGTGTGATGTTAAAGCAGAGTTAACTAAACAGCTACAATTATTATACACTCAACGCATGGAAAAACTTTATTCTTTAAAAGAAACGTCAACAAATTACAATCATCACAGTTCCGCCGCGTTAATCCAAATGGATTCGTACCAAAATGTCTTTATTTTGAGATAATTGAATGGAGTATTTACATGAATAATTATTAGCTAGGTGCACGCCTTAATCGCCTGATCTAATATGACAGACGCTACTCCCTTGTCGATTTTAATAGTTCTAGTATTAAATTTAAAAAGTTATGTATGGATTTTATAAAAATTGAAAAAATTGTAAATTTAAATTTATATACTATAATTGCGCAGTAGAAATAAGACAAATTGTATTGTATAATTATTAATTTCAATTCAGGAATCCGCCCCTGAGCACGACTTCTACTCTTTCAGGGGCGAAGCAAAATAATAAATAAATAAATAAATAAATAAATAAATAAATAAATAAATAAATTTAAGATATGATTACGAGAAGGCTACTGTGTTTACGGAGTTGATTGTGATGTGGAGGATGTGATAAATTTCAAGGCGCAGGTAATTCATCTGGTATGACAAAGTTGTTGACAAACTTGGTACTATGGCGATGAGAATGGATATGGAGAAAACACAGCAATGGTCATGCATGAACTGAGACATTGTGTGTATGTGAACTCTAACGGAGCACATATAAAAAAACATACTGTACTAAGATTTGATCTATGGCGCGAGACTTTTCGGACACATTGTAGATATTAATAAAGAATTACAATTACAGCCACATTCTCCTCACTAGTCTGTACATGATAAAAGGAATATTTAAATAAAGAATTGCAATTATTGTCATCTCATCGTCTCTAGATAATTCATTTTGTTCACAGGGAAAGTTAAATAAAGGATTAGTCTATAATTACGAAAATTTAAAGATGTTTTTATTTTGAAATGATGCTGAATTATTAAAAATAGCAATGATCGCTTATTATCTAACAGTGTGTGTAGTTAAATAAAGAATTACTACTAGAATAATCTAAAACCTGATCGCCTCTGAAGAGTCTACATTGTCTAGATATGGGTATTAAACAAAAAATTATAATCTCGTCGTCATTGAAAATCTGTGATGTTAAAGCAGAGTTAACTAAAGAGCTACAATTATTATACACTCAACGCATGGAAAAACTTTATTCTTTAAAAGAAACGTCAACAAATTACAATCATCACAGTTCCGCCGCGTTGATCCAAATGGATTCGTACCAAAATGTCTTTATTTTGAGATAATTTTTCATATTGCACTGCAATTTTTTTTCTCTTTCTTGCATTGGTTTTTATACTCATAACAAATTATCAATGTAATATGTACTATTCAAAATTTTGTTTTGTAAATGGTAGGCTATAGCCCACTTTGTCTTCTAGGCAATCCCTGTTTAGTGAAAGTGTTTGATGATGATGATGATGATGATGATAATAATAATAATAATAATAATAATAATAATAATAATAATAATAATAATACTCTTTGCTTACCGTTTTCAACTTATCGCGCGATATTGACCCTCAACTGGTATCTATGGGTCAATATAGACCCATAAGGATAAGTATCGTTAACGTACATTAAAAAAGCAATACTAGTTGAGGGTTAAAAAGTGTAGCAAATTGTTTTCTGTGAAATCCGTTACATGTAAGATACATCCATTACTCAGCAACTGACAGCTGAAGTACATTTCGTATCTTAAGTAACTTTCCCTAAAATCTTTAGTAATAACGTATTTACATAAAATAATTTAAATTATAATATTTTCATCGTCCCTGAATAGAGTCTGTAGTTTGAAATACACAATTACAACTACAATAATGTGGTTCCGGACATCCTTCGTTGTTTGAAGGTAGTGTTAAAAACAGCTGAAATTGTAAGGTTTTCATCGTTTGCTAATAGTGTTTAACACAACTACAATAATCCCATAGTCTCTGAATAACACATAATCTACACTAATAATAAATCTGTAGCCAAAATTTTTCTGGTAATTTTCGATTTTCCAAAAATAATTGGTGTTAACATGTATAATTAACCATTCTGAAACCAAAAATCGCTTTTTTGAAATTTTTGTTTATATGTCTGTCTGTCTGTCTGTCTGGATGTTTGTTACCTTTTCACGCGATAATGGCTGAACCGATTTATATGAAAATTGGAATATAAATTAAGTTCGTTGTAACTTAGATTTTAGGCTATATGACTTTCAAAATATTTTATTTAAAAGGGGGATTATAAGGGGGCTTGAATTAAATAAATCGAAATATCTCCCTTATTATTAATTTTCGTGAAAAATGTTACATCACAAAAGTTTTTTTAAAAATGATTTCCGATAAGTTTTATTCTATGCAACATTTTGATAGGACTGATATTTAATGAGATAAATGAGTTTTAAAATTAAAATAGCGCCATCTAAGGCGCTGCAATTAAATAAAAACAAATGACTTCGTCTATAAGGGGCTTTGGACAACAATAATCGAAAGCTATTAAACATAACCTACAGATAATGTTTCTGTGTTTGTATGAAGTAATATCGAAAGCTAATTAACCGATTTGTATAATTAATTATTATTTCACCATTGGAAAGTAGTTTCTCTAGATGGACTTACTTTTTACAAATGGCTTTTAAGAATGAAGGTTCATTGCCGCCCTCACATAAGCCCGCCATCGGTCCCTATGCAAGATTAAGCCAGTTACCCCACCTTCAAATCCATTTTAATATTATCCTCCCAACGTCTCGGCCTCCCTAAAGGTCTTTTTCCCTCCGGTCTCCCAATAACACTCTATATGCATTTCTGGATTCGCCCATACGTGCTACATGCCCTGCCCATCTCAAACGTCTGGATTTAAGTTCCTAATTATGTCGGGTGAAGAATACAATGCGTGCAGTTCTGTGTTGTTAACTTTCTCCATGCACAGCCCCAAATATTTTCCTAAGCACCTATTCTCAAACACCCTTAACCTATGTTTATTCTGAGAGTCCACGTTTCACAGCCATATAGAAGAATAATATAACTGTTTTATAAATTCTAATCAGATTTTTGGACAGCAGACTGGATGACAAGACTTTTAAAATTTCCACATTTACGTTTAATTTCCTAGTGTCATTTATATTTGTCACTGTTGCTCATTTTCACCTCTTCGAAGGATAAATCTCCAATATTTATATTTCCATTTCGTACAATATTCCCGTCACGAGACATAATCATATACTTTGTCTTTTCGGGATTTACTTCCAAACCGATCGCTTTACTTGCTTCAAGTAAAATTTCCGTGTTTTCCCTAACCGTTTGTGTATTTTCTCCTAACATATTCACGTCTCTCTAGATGGACATTATGCTATAATGTTATTACAGTAACTTCTGAGAGAATTGAGGACAGGTAAGATTAAAATAGCTTCTTATGCACAGAAAACTTGATAAGCTATTCTGTACATTTTTATTTCATGCAAAATTTTGATAGGGCTGATATTTAAGGATATACAAGACTTTTAAAATAACAATAACATACATTTTCACCGCCGCCTCAGATTATAGTGTTGTTATTCCTGCAGTAACTCCTATGTGCAAAATATAAAATTTTTGAGTAGAAAGAAAAAACACATTTATTCGTTCCATGGCAATGGTACATAGGAGATCGCGAATTCTTACATTTTCGAAAGAAAGGAATATAATTACATATGACGTATCACTATTTAAGTTATTTGAAGGGTTCAGAATCATAGTGGGCCAAGCGCCATTTACTGAAGACGTAGAAAACAAGGTTAAAATTAAGTTATTAGTCCATTATTCAATGGAAACATATAGCAAGTAATATAAAGTATATGCATTAAAACTGAAAGATATGTCAATCTTCATTAAACTACGGTTGCATGTAATAACAATAAAAGAAATATGTTAAAGGAATTGTCATTGCACCAAATGAGTGGTCTCTGTATCAAAATGATCGCATTTTAATTATTTGGATGCAATTTAAATTAAGTAACATATTAAACGATTTATCCTTCTAACAAACACGAATGTTCCCTGGATCAAACGTCCTATTTTAATTATGTAATTACTTTATATTTATTTCTAACGGGTGCAGCGGAGCGCACGGGTATGGCTAGTAATTTATATAATTACAGACGTGGACAAATTATTAGCAAAATTGAAGATTTTTATTACACATTTTTACAAAATTTGATTCTTTAGCTTAGACTACAGTTGACATTTTTGCGTATTTCGAAATTATTAGCAAAATTGAAGATTTGTATTGTATATTTTTTTTTTAGAAAATTTGACTCTTCAATTTGAACTGCAGTTGACATTTTTGCATATTTACAAATTATTAGCAAAATATGAAGATTTTATTATATATTTTTACAAAATTTGACTCTTCAATTTAAACTACAGTTGATATTTTTGCATATTTTATCTATTGTAATGATAGAAAATGCAAAAACAAAGAAAAATCAATTAATAAAAATTCAATTTTGTTAATAATTTGTCCACATTTAGCTACAATAACGTTATTGTCTATGAATAAACAAAGAATCAAAATTTAATTAATAGTTTCATTTAGCCGGCATGAGAAAAGCGTTTGAAAGGAAATGCTATGCATGCAGCGTATAATTTGGTATGAAAATGCGAAATAAATTATTGTTCACTGATCCTAAAAAAAAAGTTTGTTTCAATATAACAATGCCAGCGTAAAAACTTCAGTTACCGCGAATTGAATTATAATATTTCAAGTAACAAAGGCAGCTATGAAAGAAAGCATTAGCAAGTATAGGAGGCGTCTCATGTTTTGTAACTTGTCCACAGCAAGACGTACGGGCAAGAAGTAAAACTCCGTCTTGCGATTTCCTAGGGAAATATGCTGGCTGTGCTTACCCTTAGACACAAAATTCGAAACTCTGACGCTAACTTCAAACAAAAGAGAGCACGTTACAGTTTCTACTCGCTGAGCATCAAATCACCACGCTAATTGGGAACTTTTACATCATCGTTGCCAGAGACGCTGCGAGTTACTTCGCTACACTTCAAATTAATTATATCTTATTCAATACCTTCAACTCTCAACATGCATAGAAAGACTAACACAGAAAAATAACTGAACCTGTAACAAGGCCGACAGAAATATGACGTATGCAGAGATAGGGATATAGTGGCGTACATAGGAGGTTGTGCGGAGAAAACGTTTACAATACGTCCTTTGTCTGACAAGGATTTCAGCTAAAAGTATGTTAACTAGAAAAACATTCTTTTAAATCCTCATTAACGAGTTGGACTCAGACTTCTATGCCATAAAAGTTAGTACTATAACATAGTAGGGTAAAGGTTCGTAAATTGTGATACTAATAATATTATGATAGTACTTTTTGAGAATATTTTTTACAATTTTACTGAGCGAGAAAAGGACCGGTTTTGTGCAGAAACTTATCCACGAACATTCCCTTAATACAATGATGTCAACTGATGCCCATAGACGCAAGCGCTCTCTTTAGAGCTCAGAAGAGCCTGAGCGCTTTACAACGAAAAGGAAAGAGACAGACGAAAGAGGTAGTATATGCCGCTTGGTCGAGCTGTATACAGGGATGGCCAGCTCTGATTCAATAGATAAAAGGAAGAGAACTTATTAAAACTGTAGCCATGTTAATTTTTATATTTGCTTGAGAAGTATAAGTGCATTATAAGAATGTAAGTTTTAATTTTAATGCTCCTTTTTTATAAATTTGCTTTTTTATTCAAAATATTTTCTCAACTTTTCTATAGAAAAGTGAAATTTTCAGATATGTTTATTTAGTAGCCTTACAAGGTACTGAAACAATATTTTAGTACCTAAATCTAATATATAGATAGCGTATTGAAAATTTTGAAAATATTCGCATGGAAAATGTTTGTAAGGAAATGAATGAACAAAGCAACTACCGTTACATCATAAATAAAAGCTATGTGCCCATGTGTTGTAAAAACGTCAGCTCTATAGCTTCAGCAGATTTCGAGAAAATAACTTAATATTCTGATGATAGGAAGTTGCGCACCATCACCTTAAAAGCATAATGCGATAAGAGTTTTGTCATGTAATATCAGTTACAGTTAAAAGAAATACCTTTGTGCTATAATATTGTTTTGATTAGTTTATTGATTATTTTTATAAGGCTAAAAATACCATCAATATCAATTCCAACTTTCTATGTCATAATCTCTTTCTTTGAATATCACTTTCTTTATAAATGATGTGTTTCATTCACTTAATATAGTATAACTGTACCACTATAGAATTTGTGTGAATTTTCCTTCTTAACTTTTTATTATGTCATTAACATTTAAACACAAGTGCAATATTAAGAAATTGGTGTTAGTACTTTTGTTTTACAGACAATAAATAAAATATCAAACAGAAAGAAATCATATAAAAATAACGACATAAAATTTTACGTTCTGTTTGAAGTTTGTACACTATTGTTTTGTTAATCTAACAGGCTGCTTATTCATATACATAATTCTTCCGCCTTTCATACTTAGGGCTTGATGCCCGCGCACGACGTCAAGGTCAGAAAAATGCGCTTGCTTTGACATCACTGCCTTAATACTTTGACGCAAAAAAACCCGATATTCCTCCCGCTCAGTAAAATTGTAAAAAATTCTCAAAAAGAACTATCATAATATTATTAGTATCATAACATTACCCTATACGGAGTTCAATATCAGTCAACATTACCTCTACCTTAGGTAGAATCCTCACATTCGCTGGAAACTCTGGTTAAGGTCTGGTGAATATTTTTGTGAAATTTAGTGTATTTACTAATGGGTCCGCCGCCCCCCAGTGGTCTAGAGGTAAAGCGCACTCTTATAGACCCAAAGATTGCGGGTTCAAACTCGGATAGGGTCGATCGATGGGTTTTTCAGGACGCAAAAATCCGGAGCGCAAGTCCTCCGAGAGGAACTTAGCCGTAGAAGAATAACGCATCGCATATTGCCTGACGTAATGATTTCTACTTAAAAAAGAACGAGAACGTGTCATATACATGACACCGATTATTATTTTTCTAGCCGTCGAAAGACATTTTAGTGAGATCCCATTTAGCCATTACGATCCATTACGTGTAAATTGAAGGAAGGGAAGGAATTCGAAGTAAAATTGCAACTACCAGAGCTACTAGGAAGCGCAATTTAAGAGTAAGATTGTTTTCCAAGTGATTTACTGCGATAACGATTTCTCTTTCAGGAAAACGATAATTATTCATGACTTGAGTGATATGGAAAGGAGAAGTGAGGAAATATCTCCCACTTCTTTCTACAGCTCTTCTTGCATTCTTGAGCGACCTATACATTTGTTCGGTTAGCTTCAACTCAGCTACAAGGACACATGGGGCAAACGTGTATATTATGAACTTTTTTTCAATACTTCTGTATCTTGTACCGATGAAATGGATTCCACATGTTACAAAACATGTCTGTATGTAAACATTTTCTGTGTCCTCCTTGAATTTTTATTAGACAAAGATGGAAACAAATTAATAAAGAGTTCTAAAAATAAATGAAAAGTGAAAGGGGACTCACAAGATCCCGATGATTGCGTGAATTCGTTTTTGTTTTATGGTTTTAATAGCAATTGTACTTTTTTCATGCGATTGTCGTTTTTTTTCTTTAATTGCATTATCTATGTTTACATATGCATATAATGAATAATAATAATAATAATAATAATAATAATAATAATAGTTTATTTAACCTGGCAGAGTTAAGGCCGTACGGCCTTCTCTAACACTAAACCAGGAGTAAAACTGCGTTACAAAAAACACTACAAATTTACAAAGTACACTACAATTTTACACACAAAACTGAATAAGATAATAATGTATTGCAAACAACAAGTAAGTAGAAATCAGACATAATATATAACATACAGAAAGAAAGGAAAAATCATAATAAATTCTTCAAATAAAGTAATTGGTTTGTTGCCTGCATGCAACATTTCGGACATATTTCATTTTAGTAGAATACAGAGCATGGAAAGACAAGTCGGGGATTGTAAGTGGACTTAATCGGCTTTACTTGTAATAGGACGATATATACATAGGTAGATCTTCTTACATTATATACACATATATTTTTAAATTTATTTTACATGTCTTTTAACTTATTTATTTCCCTCATTCATTTTCCTCTTACTTTCTAAAGGTATCTATTCATTTGTAATTCTTGATAACGTATTGTATACCTGCCGCCGCGAGAATAAATGTTGATGTAGCCGAGCGTAACTCGAACGCTATGACCGCACTGGTAGAAAAGGTGGGTGGGGTAAGAAGGGGTAGTAAGACAGTCGCTCTGAGGAGCTACAGTTCTGCAGTTCTGGTCTATTATATTTCGTACTATGTTCTGGTTTTTTTTTCCTTTGTCTTTTCGGAATCTGTAGCAAAATAATCAGTTTAATATAAATTAACTTTCTATTCTGACAGTCTCAGAGACGACCTTTATATGGCAGTGGCTAAGAATAGCCATAAACTAGATATACTAACGTTTTAATGTGTCGTAATCTTAAGAGAAACCTAGACTTGTCGTTAATGCATCCCCAACTATGAAACATGCAGTTTGCATTTAATAACGTCGAAAGGATGGAACACGACCTCAACCACCAAGATAGTGACACACAGAGCTCGGATTATATGCAAAATTCATGCTCCATTCTCGTCAACAGTTGTCTAGTTGCTGCTGAGTTTTCGTCTGGAACAAAAGGTACGTGGGTTCGACGCTGGCGGAAGACGATAGAATATTTAGGAGAAGTTATCGTAAGGCGGCTTTCGTAGTCGATCATTTAACGACGCTGTGTCAACTGCAGGTTGGAATTAGTGACGAAATGGTACTGTATGAGCTTGAAGATTCGTCTAACGAAGTGGTACTGTATGATCTTGAAGATTCGTCTAACGAAGTGGTACTGTATGAGCTTGAAGATTCGTCTAACGAAGTGGTACTGTATGAGCTTGAAGATTCGTCTAACTAAGTGGTACTGTATGAGCTTGAAGATTAGTCTAACTAAGTGGTACTGTATCAGCTTGAAGATTCGTCTAACGAAGTGGTACTGTATGAGCTTGAAGATTCGTCTAACGAAGTGGTACTGTATGAGCTTGAAGATTCGTCTAACGAAGTGGTACTGTATGAGCTTGAAGATTCGTCTAACGAAGTGGTACAGTATGAGCTTGAAGATTCGTCTAACGAAGTGGTACTGTATGAGCTTGAAGATTCGTCTAACGAAGTGGTGCTGTATGAGCTTGAAGATTCGTCTAACGAAGTGGTACTGTATGAGCTTGAAGATTCGTCTAACGAAGTGGTACTGTATGAGCTTGAAGATTCGTCTAACGAAGTGGTACTGTATGAGCTTGAAGATTCGTCTAACGAAGTGGTACTGTATGAGCTTGAAGATTCGTCTAACATTCACGCAAAACCAAACCAGTTACTTGTCTAAAGAGGGGGTCAAAGGCATGCCGAAGAGCACGAGTCCGCTCACTAAGTAATCCCTAGTACATGGCGGTGACCGAGAATCCATCAGAAGAGACAGTAATGTCATGGGTCCCATGTAGGAGATATAATGCACGCTAAAGAAACTTTCATCATGAATAAAGACAAAATCCATATAGGCCTATGAATCAAAAGCCTGGAACCATATAAATATCCTCCATATGTTGATTTTCGATTACTATAGGTGTTACCAGTATTTGTAAGAAAAAATGCTCTGCCAGTGATACATTCGATTCTAGCCCTCAGCTATCTCAAAACCCGCCATTTTGGATGCAACTTTGAAATTTTAAATGGAAAGAGGGTCATGTATACTGTTTTCGCTGTAAGAAAATCCTAATGTAAACATAAGCACGTTGCTGTCAAACCCGTGATTGGCTCCCAGTCGAAACACTCACATGACGTAGGAAAATATAGTTCGTATTTGAAACCACAATCTTGTATTATTTGAAAATAAAACATTGAATTCAAATTGTTAAATACGATGAAACTTTTAATTTTACTCATATGTAAAAGAAAAGTTACTATTATATTTTGTTATGTACTATGAACGCGGATGAATACCAACAGTAATACCGAGGTACTGTAGTCAGTTCTGTAACAAGCTGGCGTCACTTAAGCTCGTAGTTGTTCACGTAAGCATGCGGTACTGAAGTATGGCTTTTGCTTCCTCAACTGTCAATTGTGAAGACATAAGACTTAAAAATAATTTAATTACAGTAATTATAAAATAAATGTTTCCTAAGCAAACGAATGCATAGTAATGAGGTTAGACCTACTTGACGAGTAACGGGAAACGTTTAACATGAAACGGAATGTACAACAGTGGGCGGGAACACGTACTGAGAATCTATGGCGCCAAACAGCGGCCAATGAAGCCTCACTTCAGTCACGTGCTATTGTTTACATTAGGATTTTTCTTACAGCGAAAAGATTATAGGCAAATACCTTACTATAATAATACCGGACAGCTGTATAGTAGCAGCATTGGCGTGAGTGCGAAATATCGCGGACCTGACATCTAGCGCAGAGGGATGGAATTACGTCAACAAATACAAATAGCGAGATTCGGACTATTGTTTAAAACGTGAGTTACTAATGTTGAATAGTATATGAAACACATGTTGAATAATATTTAATGTAAAATTATCTTATATCAAAGCTGCATATTATGAGAAATATTGCATACTTTATATTACTTTCCGTAATTAATTGTTACATATTTTTCTTTGGTTTAGTGAGACAAAATCAATTCTGGCATTAAGAATGAATTTACAATAATGCTTTATATACGCAATGCTGACAACTGCAAAGATAAAATTGATAGTAATCTGATGCTTGTAATAATTAATAAAGGCATGTGGACAACAATAAAACTTAATTCGATAAAACTCCAATACATTTTCTATTCATTTATTAATCTAAAGAAAAAAGCTAATTTGTATTTTTCTATCAACACAAAGACGAAGGAAATAGGCCCACTAAAGAATGTTGTTGACTCACGTTTTATGATCCCTCGGATATCGAAAGTACGATTTGGAGCAATTTGTAATGCTGTAATTGTAGCAGTTATAAACAGCACATATACACCCTGACATTTTAACACAGCACTAATTAATAAAACTATTAACTAGCCCAGCAACAATATACATTACAGTTGATTACAGCTTGTTTCGCGAGGATCGCAACACCGGCCGCCTAGGTAGCAGCACCAGCGTCGTTCGCGCGCTGAATTGCTAGCTGTCTGGTATTATTATAGTAAGGCATTTTATTAGGTACTCAAAATCATGTGAAATTTTTTGAAAAAAAAAAAAAAGGTGCGATCTGTTATGAGATATCTCTAATAGTTTTCAAGTTATTTAAAGGTAACTGTCATAATGACATAAACATTAGTTACTGCAACTTCAGACATTTTGTAACATGGTACAGTACTAAGGAGGAAATAGTAATATGCGTTACAAGAGCGGTATGTTGAAGTTTTCATGTTCCAGGAAAAGTTTGAAAAAGCGAAACGTATTGAGGTTTTTTAATTTCCGAGAATTGAAAGAAAACATACCGCTCCTGTATTGTACATTATTTCGTGCGAAGATCGTTTATTACATACCTGAAATAGGAATTTCTAATTAGTTGCAATGAAATCTCCATCTTGGTTTCTGTTCAATGACGGCAAAAATGCAAAACAAAAATATCTATCTTCAACATTGTTGCTTTAAAATGTTTTCTGTGTTTACTATACTCCAGCAGGCCGTGATATACGTCTGTCTCCCCCCCCCCAGTCTATGATGAGTCTGGAATCTTGTTGATTTTTTTCACGGCTTCCTTAATGTTACTTGCATCACGAATGCAGTAACTTTAGTGGAGTTGTAGAGTTTACTTAATTTTTGCAAATATTTAAAAACAATAATTAACAGTGCAATTTAGGTGAAATTGCAGTGGTAAGTTTCCGATTTATAATTATTACTATATTGAACGTCTCTAAAAATACTCATATGTTAAAAGCATAAAGCAGTAAAATCAATATGTCACTTAGGCGGTAAGAAGAGGGAAAATGTTATGTGTGTTAGGTTGGGAATACTGAATGTGGAATTTTAGACTTTCCGCGGATTGGTTTTGAGCGGAAACCAAGTAAATACGCACGATCTCGCACAAAGATATTATTATGCAATTCTAGTAGGCTAATTAACTTAATTAAAACATTATGTACATTATATACGCCTTTCTGTCAGGAGTAATATTTTTGACTTAATGTGTTTTGCTTGGAAACCGACAAAATGTTGTACGCAAATCTAGTTGCCAATAATACATTTAAAAGTAAAGTTCAGATGATATACTTCATTCGCAATACAAAATAATAGAAGTTAAGCGTTGGCAACGGAACTGTCTGGAGCCCAGAAAGAGGACGGGGATTTGGCCACGTCTATAAATGAAGCAATCTACTATCACTTAAATTAATTGCTCGTCTACCACACACGGACCAGCACCAGGAAAAAAACCGCGCCACGTGGATGGTGTGGCGCTCCATGCTTGGCTTCACAATTTCATTATCCCCTGCACATAAATAATACAATTCCATTCCATTTTGAGCTGTGCAAAAATTAAATAGCAAACATATTCGTATGAACCGTGTTTTTGCTTACACGAACAACATTTACATAGTCATTACCTTCGTGCTTACAATTCCCATGAACTGCTGTACGCAGCAATTTTCTACGAGCAAATGTATCTTCTATCAACACACGGCGACAGAAATTGCCAATCCTTTATTCAACGCCCTTTTTAAACTACATAGGAAATTCACAAACGGTGGGAGTACAGCAAAGATGTAATGAGATTCAGATAGTTTTCGGAGTATTCAGAGAAAGCCTGTTTTACAACCATTTGCGTTGGGGTAAACAAATTGATTTTATGTGTACAAGTATAAAGGCTCATTCACAATGAAAATTAAACATAACGTAAACATTAACATAAGCACATAAACATATGCCACAAACTTAAGTAGTCAAGGCCCATTCACAATGAAAATTAAACATAACGTAAACATAAAGAAACAAACATACCGAATCAACAAAACTACAGAATCTATTACATAAAAATGGAGAAACAATGACTGACGATGTAGCTATTCAATTTATGTTTCTAATAACTACAATGGCATCAGTATATGGTTTTCAATACTTGAAATCAAAGAAACGGAGATGTAAAATAATCAACTTTTCGTCATATGATTCCATGTTGCGCGCCTAGCTATCATCACGGCCAATAGATCAAAATATTGCCTGTAGGCAAAGCCCATGAGATGTTAAACAAAAAGTGAAAACACGCTTTCCGCTTGTGTACTGTTTCCAAATCGCATAAACATAAGCATGAAAGTTTGGAGTTTGCAAACTTTCATGTTAACGTCTTATGATTAAGATTAAGTTTATGCTTATGTAATTCATTGTGAATGCTTTCATTAAATAACATGGACACAAGGTTTTATGCTTACGTTATGTTTATGTTTAATTTTCATTGTGAATGGGCCTTAAGAAAGACAATTTATAAATTCATAACACTTCGAAATTTTATCACTAAGGAGCATTGAGAATAATATTTTTAGCTATACAAGGTGTTTCAAAAATACGGGGCATAATTTCAGGTATGTATTTACCACATGTAGACAATCAAAATAGTTCATTACAACATGTGTCCGGAAATGCTTCATTTCCGAGTTATGGCCTTCACAACATTGAAATTCACCGGAACGTTTTTCTTTCCGCAGGTCGTTGTCATTACAGAAGATGTTCAAAATGTCCACCTCCTGCTTGAATACAGACCTCACATCGATGTCTCATTGACCTGCGAACACGATCCCAAACTACAGGAGTATTGCGTATGTCCTCAGAACATGCCACAATTCGATTCCGAAGGGATTCCAAATCAGGCACCGGAGACGAATAAACCAACACTGAATGCAACCTTCGCCTCGGAATGAACTGTCAAGAGTGCCCTCTTAATGTCTCCTTTGACGGCAACGACCTGCGGAAAGACATACGTTCCGGTGAATTTCAATGTTGTGAAGGCCGTAACTCGGAAATAAAGCATTTCCGGACACATGTTGTAATGAACTATTTTGATTGTCTACATGTGGGAAATACATACCTGAAATTATGCCCCGTATTTTTAAACACCCTGTATATAAATCCCACAAGGGTAGCTGCCCTTCAGTAAGGGTTGCCAAAAGACATAGCATACTAAACAAATAAAATAAAAATAAACATTTGTGTTATCACTATTTACGATTTTTACTTTCAAATGGAAGCTACCCTTGGGAAAGTACTTTTATTAAATAAGTCGACCCTCACAAATACTAACATTGTAACTTACTTTCTTACATTTTTCAGGAGATGAAACTGAAGTTTTAAAATGATCGTGTAAATTAGTGTATACAGATATGTAGAGTAACAACAAGATTTTACATACAATTGGGGAGGTTTAGAGTTACAATGATAGTACTGGAAGAAAAAGAAACAATTTAAGACCATATTAACTAAGATAACTCAAAACCATAAAAATTGAGTTACAATGTTAGTACTTGGGAGGGTCGAATTATTAGTAATCAGATAGAATATAAAGAAATTTAGATGTGCAGGTGATTAGACCTGTAAAATCTGAACAGAATATTTCATTACGTCTATAACAATAATTTTCAAAATGTTTAAAGGAATTCCAAAAGACTTAAAACATTCAACTGAGAACTTTGGAATTGTTCCCCTTGCTCCGAACAATAGGCCAAATACTTCAATATGTCCTTGTATATAATAATAATCCGTAAAGTATTGAATTCAACTGCAGTTTCAAAGCGCACGGTGGGATCGATGATAATTGCTCTGTCATTTCTTCTATCAATGGCAATGATGTCAACTCGCCGAGAACTTCCATCTTTTGCAATCATTAATACAATATGGTATAATAAATTGGGGTGGAGTAGCATCATCTGTACTTAATTCATTAATTTTATTACACAGAAGATAAAAAAATGATTAACCAAAAATTTGGATTAACCAACAAATTTAATTTATACACATTTTAAAGTATCAACTATTGAAGAAATTTATAAATATAGTTTACAAACTTACTAACACAGAAATCAAATAAAACATAAATCTAATCGACATGAATATCGTACTCGAAGACAAAAGTCTACTTTCCCATTAATTGAGCCTAAATATCATACAAGTGCAGCTCTTAAACATGGTGCTAGTTTCGGCCCAAGACTTTATAATAAAATAACAAACCATTTTCCAAATTTGAAATATTTTAAAATAGAAGCTTTTAAAAAGAAATTTATAAAATTATTCATGATATATAATATTAACAAATGTATTTTTTTATCTTTTATTTCTGTCGACAATATTCAAGTGAATATTTTCTGTCTGATTGTAAATTTATAGTAAATGTGTCTTTCACTCTCTTTCTCTTTCTTCTTCTTTTTTTTTTTTTTTTTTTTTGCTCTTGTGTGTTATATATTGGTTTGAATTAAGATATTTACTGTATTTAGTAAACTGTCCTTGTAAATTTTATGTTATATTATTGGCTAAGATCTCACCGTACACGAGCCTGGCTCTTACGGTAGTGGCTAGAAACATTTTTGTTTTATAATTTTAATTTTTACTCACTAGCTAGCTAGTTAAATAAATTAAATTGAATTAAAAACAGCTCGGATACGAGACTCGTTTATAACACTTCTTTAAGGCCTCTTGGATGGCGTTAGAACTACAGTCCGGAAGTGGTTGCAATAATAGCAAAGTTGTATAGTGAAACCTCTTTATTTTTCACTTTCTACATATTGCGCTGAAACATGACGAGTTTATACTTGCAGTCACTTAAATGTTAGTCTACTTCTTCTAGAGGAGTGTCACTTAAAACCATTTTTGCCCTTACGCTGGATTTCCCTTCAAAATACACTGTTTTGCTTTCATTTACGGAAATTTTAAAATTACATTTGTTACACACTTTCTGCTCCCTACAGTTCAATCTCAACATTGCTTACAACGATTTGATCATCAGCGAACACCACCGTCTTAAACATAAAATCAGGTGCTAAATTTCTTCGTCAATTTTGAGATTCCACTCTCTCATTAAATCAGCCATGGAAATTGAAAACAAAGTGCGGGACAAACTACAACCTCGTCTTACACCTTACTTACTTACTGGCTTCTAAGGAACCCGGAGATTCATTGCTGTCCTCACATAAGCCCGCCATTGGTCCCTATCCTGAGCAACATTAATCCATTCTCTATCATCATATCCCACCTCCCTCAAATCCATTTTAATATTATCTTCCCATCTACGTCTCGGCCTCCCCAAAGGTCTTTTTCCCTCCGGACTTCCAACTAACACTCTATATGCATTTCTGGATTCGCCCTTACGTGCTACATGCCCTGCCCATCTCAAACGTCTGCATTTAATGTTCCTAATTATGTCAGGTGAAGAATACAATGCGTGTAGTTCTGTGTTGTGTAACTTTGTTCATTCTCCTGTAATTTCATCCCTCTTAACCCCAAATATTTTCCTAAGCACCTTATCCTCAAACACCCTTAACCTATGTTCCTCTCTCAAAGTGAGAGTCCAAGTTTCACAACCATAAAGAACAACCGGTAATATAACTGTTTTATAAATTTTAACTTACACATTTTTTGAAAGCAGACTGGATGATAAAAGATTCTCAACCGAATAATAACAGGCATTTCCCATATTTATTCTGTGTTTAATTTCCTCCCGAGTATCATTTATATTTGTTACTGTTGCTCCAAGATATTTGAACTTCTCCACCTCTTCAAAAGAAAAATTTCCAATTTTTATATTTCCATTCCGTACAATATTCTCGTCACGAGACATAATCATATATTTTGTCTTTTCGGGATTTACTTCCAAACCTATGTCTTTACTTGCTTCTGTGTTTTCCCTAATCGTTTGTGGATTTTCTCCTAACATATTCACGTCATCCGCATAGACAAAAAGCTGATGTAACCCGTTCAATTCCAAACCCTCTCTGTTATCCTGGACTTTCCTAATGGCATACTCTAGAGCAAAGTTAAAAAGTAAAGGTGATAGTGCATCTCCTTGCTTTAGCCCGCAGTGAATTGGAAACGCATCTGACAGAAACTAGCCTATACGGACTCTGCTGTACGTTTCACTGAGACACATTTTAATTAATCGAACTAGTTTCTTGAGAATACCAAATGCAATAAGTGTGTTACACCTAGGGAAAGTAAAACAGTAAAATTTAAAATCAGAACTCTTCTCACTGATAATATGTGACGACTGTGAATTATGTTCAAATTGTAATACTATAAAAATTATAAAAAGAGAGATGAGACAGCCTCTATCAATTTAATCAAAGCTAGATTCTCCCGCTTTCAGTGTGTGTAATTATAACAGAGAAGCTGGGTTCCTTCTGATTCTCATTAACGTGATGCCCCCAGCGTCGTGATTCACTATGTGTTTTCTCTGAACTTCCCTTTATGTGTTTGTACACAACAGAATCCCGCACTCCCTCCAACACACACGCACTAATTTATGCCCACAGCTTTGTTGGAATACTAACAACACACAAGCATATGGGTACTGTATTATACCTGAATATGAAAGCGCAGCGCACCAACAAAACCACAGATCCAGCTCACAATGGCGGCAGGTCATGATTCAACCAATTACAATGCTCAGACACTTGGCAAAGGATTTGCTATGATTTTTAACGCTACGATTAATCCCAAACGTGCTATACTACGAGGCAATAATTCCATCTCCTCGGAGAGAGCTGGAAGGCTTGTATCAAAGTGATGAATTTATTATTATACACACGGAGACGAGATTCATGTATCTACACTTAGTAAGCGCAATAAGCACAAATGTTCAAGAACAGAATTCCGAAATAACTTACAGACGCAACTGCCATCAGCTGTCGTACTTTTCGGAATATAAAACGCACCTTCTTCCTTGAAAAACGACGGATTTAAATTCCCCTGGTCTTATGGACAGAAGGTCAGTTACAGCTTGTCTTGGCTTTTCGAGGGTTGAACCCAGGTTCTATGGTAAACTTTCATTTTTGAGTTGACTAATACACTCTTGCTACGTCATACCACTTTTGACCGATAAAACGGTACGAAATGACGTTTCTCAACCAATCATTGCTGTTTATCACTACAATTTTGTCACTTCCCTAGCATTTGTTTCTTTTTATCACTTCCCTAGCATGTTTGTTTTATCACTTCCCTAGCATTTATTTCGTTTTCCAACGTTTCAAAATGCAATTTCTTTACGATACTATAAAACATGCTAAACTGGACACTGCAACTTGTGCAGTCGATCAGTCCTAGTGAAATGGAATAAGCAGAATATGCAGACTTGATTTTCGAATACGGATGAGCCAATGGGAACAGTAGACAAGCTCACAGATTGTATCGGGGCAAGTAACCACGTAGGAGACATCCGGCCCATACCATCTTTCCACGACTGTTCCAAAGGTTAAGGGAAGGAGGACACGTGGTGCCAAATTACAATTCCATTTCCACACAACTATTTTTGCTTATAACTTTCGACTCGGTCATTTCCGGACCAGGATTCCTTATCTCAAATTGATACATGTGCCCTTCGCCATCATCCCTGAAAGTTTGTAACACCACTTCAAAACACCCTCTATATTAGTATTACAATGGGCCTGTATATTTTTTATGTTGAGTATAAACAGGGACTGCATGACATAGACCAGTAGTCACAACCTTATATGCACATGACTTGTTTTTTTGGGGGGGGAGGGGGATTCCGAAACCGCTGTCTGTTAATAGGTGTATTTCTAGTTTAAAATCTTGAAAGTAAGAAACAAGTGAAGGAATATATACTATTATAGCGAAATTGTGAACATTCAAAAACATGCTAAAAGATTATACAGGGACATCAATTTATTTTTACTAACATTTTCAACATTAACCTGGCTATACTCGGAAACACTCTTACCCCCTTCCATTATAGGAGTTTGGAGTTGCTAGTGCAATATGTAAACAAATCATTTTACTAGCTATAGGAGGAGAGAAAAGTAGTGTATCCATTTATTGTTTTTTTTTTTTACTTTATTGGGTTATTTTACGACGCTGTATCAACATCTAGGTTATTTAGTGTCTGAATGAAATGAAGGTGATAATGCCGGTGAAATGAGTCCGGGGTCCAGCACCGAAAGTTACCCAGCAGTATCCATTTATGTTACAGGGAAATATAGTATTACGATTTTCAGTTTGGTCATTACTTTACAGTATTTTATCAAAAAACAGTAGAATAGTAACACTTTTTTCACAAACTCAAGTCTTCAGGCGGTTATATACATTATGTAATGTCTACTTTATTCAGCATATTACTAACTAATTTATTCCTGAGAATTTTGTGAGCACTTCCGTAAGAAACCCCAATTTCTACAGCTAACTTCTTGACCGACTTATTAGGACCTCGCTGCATCCTTTCTCTAGCATCTTCTACAGGATCTTCTGTCACCTTTGTTCGCCATCTTACACTTTTCTTCCTTTCTGTACACTCTGTTGCTCTAAATTTGTCTACCAGATTAATAACATTTCTACGAAAATATTCCGTAATGATATAATCGGGAAATTGTGAAAAAAAAAAAAAACAACAAGAAAAACTGTTGTTCACATTCGGTTACATTGTAATTCAGTTTCCATAATCGTCCTTCATACATACAAATAGTAAAACAAAACTCTTTTTTAAATAATGTTAAGTAGCGTACGATATAATAGGGTACCGTACTTTCGGTAACTCTAATCTTCACTTGTGCTCAGTCCACACAGATAAATTCAGTTATGCTACACACCATACCTGTGTGAAAATAAACTTCAATAATATAAGCTCTTTCTTCTATAGAAAACGCAACATATTTCTGAAACACACTGTACTCTGTACTGTTTACTTCACTGCTAGCAACAGCGGCCGTAAGTTTGTGTGACTGACGTTAGCAAGGACATTAGTGAAAGGGGTGGGAGTCAAGTACATTCAGAAACGCAGGTACAATAAAAATTGAAGTAAAAATAAAATGATGTCCCTGTATATATATATATATATATATATTTTTTTTTTTGTTCAGGAAAATCTTCTGTTGTCGCAGCAGACATTTTGTATGTGGTTGTGGTTTCCCAGAGGTTGAAATTTAAGGCCTACTACTTGTGAATGAGTTAATATTGAAGATCCGTGAAAACCACACACTGCAATTTTGTGTAACCGGACTTCGACGTCGGGTCGCCGCTCTAACACATTTCAGAGTCGTGTGTCGCTGCAGCCACGACTTATCGATTGCAGTCGAATGGCATCCACTTAGCGCGTTCACTTGACTGTACCGCTGCAAGTGGGCTATTAATAAGCGGCGTGCACGCTGCAAGGTGTGCTCTGCGGCAAGATGCACATCGCTGGCACACACTGTGGCTTGCCTTGCAGCGACCCCTCGTCGACAAACATGCTCTCATCATGTCTCTTGAGACACCGCAGTAGCTTCGTCTTGTTTAATGTAGTGAGTGACATGAGATTGGTGTGTCCTGTATATCAAGTGCAAACAACTTAAATACAGCAGAATCTCTATTATCCTTGCTAATGAAGGGGGTGGAGTGAACGGTTAATCGAAAAAATCGGACCATATAAAGTTTTCATAAATCAAGTGCATAATACAATTTCGTAATTTTCTTCACGGTCTTCTGTTTTCTTAACACGCTAGGTAGTGGATCACTTACAGCAGAGTCCGTATAGGCCAATTTCTACTCGTATCAGATGCTTTTCCAATTCACTGCGGGGTAAAGCAGGGAGAAGCACTATCACCTCTACTGTTTAACTTCGCTCTAGAATATGCCATTAGGAAGGTTCAGGATAACAGGCAGGGTTTGGAATTGAAAGGGCTACATCAGCTTCTTGTTTATGCGGATGACGTGAATATGTTAGGAGAAAATCCACAAACGATTAGGGAAAACGCGGAAATTCTACTTGAAGCAAGTAAAGCGATAGGGTTGGAAGTTAATCCCGAAAAGACTAAGTATATGATTATGTCTCGTGACCAGAATATTGTACGAAATGGAAACATAAAAACTAGAGATTTATCCTACGAATACGTGGAAAAGTTCAAATATCTTGGAGCAACAGTAACAAATATAAATGTCACTCGGGAGGAAATTAAACGCAGAATAAATATGAGAAATGCGTGTTATTATTCGGTTGAGAAGTCTTTATCATCCAGTCTGCTGTCAAGAAATCTGAAAGTTAGGATTTATAAAACAGTTATATTACTGGTTGTTCTGTATGGTTGTGAAACTTGGATTCTCACTTTGAGAGAGGAACAGAGATTAAGGGTGTTTGAGAATAAGGTTCTTAGGAAAATATTTGGGGCTAAGAGGGATGAAGTTACAGGAGAATGGAGGAAGTTACACAACGCAGAACTGCACGCATTGTATACTTCACCTGACATAATTAGGATCATAAAATCCAGACGTTTGAGATGGGCAGGGCATGTAGCACGTATGGGCGAATCCAGAAATGCATATAGAGCGTTAGTTGGGAGGCCGGAGGGAAAAAGACCTTTGGGGAGGCCGAGACGTAGATGGGAAGATAATATTAAAATAGATTTGAGGGAGGTGGGATATGATGGATATGATATCTTGCTCAGGACAGAGACCAATGGCGGGCTTATGTGAGGGCGGTAATGAACCTCCGGGTTCCTTAAAAGCAAGTAAGTAAGTAAGTAAGGTAGTGGGTCAGAAGTTCACTAATTTAAGTCTGGTTTTCAATGACGGATTTTTAAGTGCCAAGGAAACTTCTTATGACGGCTGTCTGTGAAAAGATAGGAATAGTTCAGGTCTCATATTGAATATTTACATATTTTATACACTTGATATTTGTTTTTCATTAAATCGTGCAGAGTTGTAATTCCCATTTTGTATTCTGATACGAGATGAACCACAGTTTCTCTCTTCTCAAACCACTCAATTACTTGCACATTTTTTCGTAGTGCAACACCTTTTCTTTTGACACATGTGGAAAACATATTGCATAGAAGTTCGGCCCTTCGAAGAGTACATTATACTGTATAAGGGTTGTTTTTAAGTCAACTGTCCGAAGATATCAAGAAGGCACCACTTATGAGGCAAATAGGCCAGACGATAATGGGTAGGGTGACCAGCTTCTTTCCCCCTCCATTGCATACATCGCCGACTAGCTACATATTATACTAGCCAGACTTCAGATGCATAGAAATAATTCTTCTTCCTCTGACACATACCGTCCAAGTGAGATGTATTGCCACATCACACATTGGACAGTTTTTGGGCTCATATTCGGTGCCCGTGGTACGATCCCACGAGAAACTTTAAATCAACTTAAACAATTTAAAATTTCTGATGCAACGATTAATGCCACAGGATCTCATGTGTTAAAATCATCCTTAGCTATAATTAGTAATCATTTGTACCCTAGAAACTTTTATTGTAAATGATTTCCTATGTTTTCTTATCATTTATCTTAATGTTTTTTTATTTAAAATTGTCACATAATTGTTTTTGTGCGAGATCGTGCGTATTTGCTTGTTTTCCGCACAGAACCAATAAGCGGTAAGTGTGAAATACCACATTCAGTATTCCCAACGTAACACACATAACAATTTCCCTCTTCTTACCGCTTAAGCGCCACATTCATTTTACTGCTTTAGGCTTTTAACATATTATTTTTAGAGACGTTTAACATAGTAATAATTATAAATTGGAAACTTACCACTGCAATTTCACCTAAATTGCAATGTTAATTATTGTTTTTAAATATTTGCAAAAATTAAGTAAAGTCTACTACTCCACGAAACTTATTGCATTCCTGATACAAGTAACATTAAGGAAGCCGTGAAAAAATCAACAAGATTCCAGATGCCGATGTTATTACTGCAATATGTTATATAAATAATATTGTTAAAATATTAAAATGAAAAATAAATCATTACATAACCTTACCGTTTGTTTTAAGTTCGCATTTATAGACTGGGGGAAAAAAAGACAGACGTATATCACGGCCTGCTGGTGTAGAGTAAACACACAAAACATTTTATAGCAACAATGTTGAAGAAAGATATTTTGGTTTTCCGAAGTTGCCGTCATTAAACAGAAACCAAGATGGAGATTTCATTGCAACTAATTAGAAATTCGTCTTTCAGGTATGTAATAAACGATCTTCACACAAAATAATGTACGATACACGAGCGGTTTCGCTTTTTCAATCTTTTCCTCGACCAGGAAAAGGTCAACATACCGCTCTTGTAACGTATATTACTTTTAATCATTGTTCATTGTGAATTGATCAGTAGGCCAGTCTATCGAACCCTTATTTAGGGCGGCTTTTTTTTTTTTAAATATATAGATTTACATATCAGCCAGAACCTCAACCAGAGAAAAGTGTATAAGGGTAAAAGTTTAAAAAAAAATACACTCTATAGAAAAAATTCGTACTAATATAATGCATATTTTTCTGCAGAAAAAAAAAAGAGCGAGAGAGAAAGACAGTCGGATAATGCACCAATCGTTAACAGGGCGACGAAAAAATTAGGGTTCTACTGTAGTAAAATTTTGGGATGATAGATGGGATACTTCGGAGCATATTTTGTAGCAGTCACAATGATAAGTGTTTGATGGTTGAAGTGTTTTGTACATTAGACTTTAGGTATTATAATCAACTACCGTACAGTACTTGTACAATGAAATACACTTATGGGGATCTTGAAGAAAATTGGTGTGGATTCTGTAATGATAATTAACAATTTTACAGGTATTATTGCAGTTGTGTAATTGAACTCATTTCATCAGAATATGTAAGGATTTCGTAAGACTGAAATCTGGACCTTGAAAATGTATGTTTCAATTATTTTGTTTTTTGAGTCCGTCTTGCTTCATTGAAATTGTAACGCTAGATTGAAAATCTTTGCTTCATTTAACCGATTCGGTCCATTTATGAAACCATAAGAAGTAACGATCAAATAGAAGAATACTGTTCAATCCTGACCCCCAAGGTCAAGGAAGATGATGGTCAAAAGGTTATATGAGCTGGGTTAGCGTCCTCGATTTCTATTTAAACTCTCGACACATTGTAAACGTGCTTGCCTGTCGGCTTCTGGTAATAAAGCTGTCATTGTCTCACATCGAGGACTTATTTCCTGCAAGTTGCAACGAACCTATAATCTTTTCGCTGTAAGAAAAATCCTAATGTAAACATTAGCACGTGACTGAAGTGAGGCTTCATTGGCCGCTGTTTGGCGCCATAGATTCTCAGTACATGTTCCCGCCTACTGTTGTATATTCTGTTTCATGTTAAACATTTCCCGTTACTTGTCAAGTAGGCCTAACCTCACTACTATGCATTTGTTTGCTTAGGAAACATTTACTTTATAATTACTGAATTAAATTATTTTTAAGTCTTATGCCTTCACAATGGACAGTTGAGGATGCAAAAGCCATACTTCAGTACCACGTGCTTACGTGAACAACTACGAGCTCAAGTGACGCCAGCTTGTTAGAAGAACAGACTACCTCGGTATTACTGTTGGTATTCATCCGCGTTCATAATACATAACAAAATATAAAAGTAGCTTTTCTTTTACATAGCGTTATAAATACGAGTGAAGTTAAATGTTTCATCGTATTTAACAACTAGAATTCAATTTTTTATTTTCAAATAATAAAAGATTGTGGTTTCAAAATACGATCTATATTTTCCTGCGTCATGTGAGTGTTTGGACTGGGAGCCGATCACGGGTATGACAGGAACGTGCTTATGTTTACATTAGGATTATTCTTACAGCTAAAACAGTATACACTCGCTAGTCCTGTTCGAGAACAGAGGCCGACGGACACGACAATTGGAAAGGGATGAGGCTATTCAGTAATCTTTATAAGATACGAGTCAAAGTCAAGATAGAAGAAGAAATGTCAGAAGGAAGTCGAATAGGGAGAAGAGATCCTTCATCTCTAGCCTGAACAAAGGATTTGGTGAAGAACTGTTTTCAGAAAATGGGAGGGCTGATAGTAGGGACAGGACGAATAAAGTACGTAAGATTTGCTGATGATTTTTTTTTATTTTATTGGGTTATTTTACGACGCTGTATCAACATCTAGGTTATTTAGCATCTGAATGATAGGAAGGTGATAATGCCGGTGAAATGAGTCCGGGGTCCAGCACCGAAAGTTACCCAGCATTTGCTCGTAATGGGTTGAGGGAAAACCCCGGAAAAAATCTCAACCAGGTAACTTGCCCCGACCGGGATTCGAACCCGGGCCACCTGGTTTCGCAGCCAGACGCGCTTACCGTTACTCCACAGGTGTGGACTTTGCTGATGATATGGTGTTGTTAGCAAAAGAGGAGACGTTACTAAAGGATATGCTACTGGAGCTAAATGACAGCTATGACCAGTATGAGATGAAGATACATGCAAACAAGACGAGAACCATGGTTATTAGAAAAAAAATGAAGAAGGTAAACTTGCAAATTCGAAATGAGGCAGTAGAGCAAGTGGACAGTTTCAAATATTTGGGGTGTACTGCGAGAAGTCAAAAGGAGGATAACAATGGCAAAAGAAGCTTTTAATAGAAAAAGGGGCATTTTCTGAGCACCACTAGAAAAAGAACTAAGGAACAATTAGTGAAGTGCTTTGTGTGGAGTGCGACATTGCATGGAGTAGAAAAATGGGCATTACGAAGAAGTGAAGAGAAACGACTAGAAGCATTTGAAATGTGGATATGGAGAAGAATGGAGCGTGTGAAATAACAAACGAAGCTGTGCTAGAAAGAGTGGATGAAGAAAGAATGATGCCGAAATTGATGCCTGCATGTTGCACTCCCTTAAAGTGTTTTTATCGATTTGTAATGACTCCAAAGAACTGGATACCCTCAGAGCCATTCTGTCCAGCTGAAGACGGAGTTAGATCTAAGCTTCGAAACCCTGCTAGTTTTTGTACACAACACCAGCAATAGAAGTGCAAGCTAGAAAAGCTAAAAGCGCCGGACTTGATATCGATAGCGATTTTGCTTTCCTCAGAGAGAAGTTAATTTAAAGCTGTACCTTCCGTCGATGTACCAGTTATTGAGGTAATGGATGCTACGTGGATTATAATCGTGAAAGGATTCAATGCAGCGCCATCTGCTGTACGGTTATTTACGAAATAGAAACATGTTATCATTCGCATATTAAAAAGAGGATACGCTCTGTGCCGTCATTTCAATTCAGTCACATATGACACACCAGCTGTATAAATACAGTGCAGGCAGGCTCATCTCTGTTAATGACCTGGCCACTGACGAACAAAGCAATCCGGAAATGAGAAGAAAATATTTATGCATACGAGTATTATGACAGGTTTGTGTATGATGAAAATAACACACTGCATTAATTAGAGTATGCTTAGCCAAAAGCGATGCTCACACTCGATTACGCGAGTGAGAATATTAAAATACCGACATATACAGTCAAATTTGTCTAATTCGAAAGTTTTCAATTCGAAATCGTGAATAATACGAGCTCTTCACGTAGTCCCTCGACATTTCTTTACAACGTAATGTTAAAAAAAAATCTTCTGTAATCGATTTTAGTTCGGGTAAATCGAAGTGACATCCAACGAAATTCAGTTTCGAAATTACGGAAATCAGCTCGCAATATAACGTGAGAAGACTACCGCCCTGTCTTCGTATCAAGAAAGGTCAAAACATCCTGAGAAACCATTACCTACAATCGCCCAGGCCGTGGACCACATCCAGGAATTAAGGTGCCATGTTGAAAGACAACAAAATATGGGGAACGCAGTATTTTCCAGTCGCTCAATAACAACGAAGAACTTTGTATGAATTAATAACTAAATG